>CM076569.1:115662249-115778138 GCA_034641835.2 Pinus albicaulis
TTTCCGAAACTTTTAAGTCCTTGGTTGGTTGGATTACTCAAACACCGAGCCACTTTCCCCATGCAAACACTTTCCAATGCAGGTCGTCCATCGTTTGGTCTAGCACAATAGGCTAATTAACAATGTCTGTTACTTGAAACATTTCCGAAACTTTTAAGTCCTTGCCTGGTTGGATTGCTCTAACATTGAGCCACTTGCCCCTTCATGAGGGACGCCCTTAAGGGTTCAAAATAGATTTGTGTATTCCTATTTCCAACACCCTCGTCAGGCCACACTTTGGCTAAGGTCCCCTGGCTAACCTCAAGCAAAACTAGCTCTATCCCTGTCTTGAAAATTATACATACTAAGATTTACCCCAGATTTTCCCTTGGCCAGTGTGCTGTTGTACTACTGAGCTACATGCCCCTTCATTGTGGGCATCATTAATGGTTCAACCTAGATGTACAGATTGCTATCTCCAACAAAGAAAACACCTAATTTGGAAGTAAAGCATCAAAACTGAATGAAAGAGAATGTATAATGAACAAAGTTTTTATGCCAACATTCTACCATATTCCAAAGTTGTCATGTTTGACTTCTAAGTCATTTTAATAGATTTTAATCATTTCTTTACGTTTAATTGAGTATAATTGCAGCCCAAATCATTTCATATTTAATCATCCTTGAATTAGGTGTGCTCATGCTCCTAAGTCATGACTTTTGGACCTATGTGTGGAAGTGCTCGTTGCTCTGTTTCCAAAGGTTTTGAAAGTGGTCATTTCAAAAGTCATCCCTGTTTCCAAATGTTGTCCTTACCCTGTTTCAGGCAACTAAGACTTCAAAATATTGTGCTCTTTGGTTGAATCGAAAATTTTATTTGCATATTAAAGATTGGGAATCCAAAAGGAAAAAGTGGTTCCATTTAAAGATATGTGCAACCTAAATTATCCAAATTTTTTTTATTACACTCCATCCATCTATTTCGTTGCAGCATTCCTAGTCCTTTAGTATTCAATTATAACTCTATAAAATCAAGATGGCCATCCATATTCAAAGGCTTCTGCTTTTCTTTACGTTACCTTTTAATAAGGATTTCTATTTCCAAGTAATTCAACTACCAAAGGTAGTACATGCGAGTAGAGAAGTAATTCAACTACCAGTGATTCTCCTACATAGTACATGCTTTGATAGATTATATCAAAAGTCTTACCAATACAATAACATTGATTGTTGTATGTGGACATTTTTGTTTAGGATGGTCCATTACATAATCAAGATGAGGAGCTGGATCATGCAATTGCACTTTCTCTTTCCGAAGAACTAACCAAACCAAATGGTATATGATGGCAATTTCATTTTTGTACAGCTATTTTTAGTTTAATTATATCATTTAGCTCGATGCTTTTCATATATTCAACTAAAATTTTGTTGCTTAACAAGACTTTGTCATTTTCATGTTTTAGTGAAACTGTTTATGGTTTGATACTCTCATACAACCTTTATCAAGTTACATGCACCCTCATTAGAAAAAACAAGAGAATTTCGCTTGCCATGACTATATTTCTTTGTCATTGTTGACTTAAGAAAGTCTTTTAGCTAAGAAACTAGTTTCAAGGTTATGGCATAACTTGTCATATAAATTGAACAGAAGTTATATCCAAAATGTTAACTTGTAAACTACTTAGCTAGTTTTAGGCTTTCCATTTAAAATCTACTTCAGTTTGAACTTTGAACGAGTTGTTCCATAGACTTGAATATTAAGAGATTTTGGTGTAAGGATTAAAAATTAGCTCGTAAGGCCTCTCAGTTATTCATTTATTTTATCTGAATATAACATTTACTATTAAATTAGAACCACTCGGCACAAATACATCATAGATCAAGATCATACTTTGTAGAGTGTCGTAGAATAAAAATAGGAGCAAGGACACTGAATTCTTTCAGTTTTCCTAGTTCTTATTCCTTTGGTGTATCTTTGCACCTTTAGGGGCAATTGCTAGTTTAAAGTCTAATTCTTTAAAGGGTGCTAGCTCAATGGAAGAGCACCTGCTGTACAAGCAGGAGGTTGGTGGTTCGATTCCATCGTGCCCTGATATTCATATATAGGGAATCGCGAAAATCAGTTTTTGGTGACGTATGCTCTTTTGACCATCACCAATGAGCTTATGGTGACATTTTTCGACCCTCACCAAAATATGAAATGGTGACGGTCAACGAACGCCACCATATATATGCATTAATAGTGACGACCATTAAAGGTCCGTCACCATAAATCGTTGTTGATATGAAATGGTGAGGGTCACTATTTGTCATTATAGTCATTATTCGTGACAGACCTTGATGTCACCAATGAGTTTATGGTGACGGTCAATGAACGTCACCATATATATATGCACCAATAGTGACGGTCATGAAAGGTCCATCACAAAAAATCGTTGCTATTCATATAAAATGGTGACGGTAACTATCCGTCATTATAATCAATATTCGTGACGGACCTTGAATGTCACCACAACACATACTTTCGGTGACGCCACCTTTGGTGACGTTCAGTTTTTTGGTGACGGAGGCTATTGTCCATCACCATTGCTCATATGAAATGGTGACGGTCACTATCCGTCACTATAAATCATTATTGGTGACGGACCTTGAATGTCACCACAACACCTATACTTTTGGCGACGCCACCTTTGGTGACGTTCAGTTTTTTGGTGACGGTTGCTATTGTCCATCACCATTGCTCATATGAAATGGTGACGGTTACTATTACTTGGGTCCATCTAATGATGAAAGGTTAGATGACCAAAAAATGGTGTAACACACTTTTTTCCCTTTTTTGACACTGAAAATTGTCATTTTCTATGTTTTTTCAACTTAAACTCCGCTAAACTCATATTTCAATGAAAATTACGCTTTGACATAAAAAAATATATTTGTAGATAATTGTCTTACCTCCATACTCATATTTAAAAATATATATATTGATATATAGAGGGGTAAATTTGTTGTTTACTAACTGCATATACTTGAAATTTTTAGGCAAACATAATTAGTCACTTTTTGAACCCTAACTTTTTTTAGGGATGGTTATTCATCTTTTGGAAATAAACCATATCATCATAATATACATAGACTTCACTACTGCAATGAATATCTTTCGGTAATTTTCAGATTAAATCACTATTTTTTATTATTTTTTGAAATGGATGAAGACAAACAAATGGTGATGTTTTAGTACATTTTATGACCCGTACATTTTCTTTTCAATGTTATCGTCAATATGAAAAATGAGAATACCCTTTTGAGGAAGATAGGGAGAGGAATTGAAATATGATTTTTCTTATTTTTTTGGTGTTGCCATTTTAAAGTGATTGAATTTTCATTCACTGCAATTTTCAGAACAATGAAATTCCACAGTGACACATTTTAGTATAAAATTAATAACAAATTGAAATTTTTAATGAAAATCCACAAATATTACATCATTGGAAACTAGATTCAGAGATGAATCTAATGGTACCAGGTATGAAAGATAACATTGTAATTTTGTAGGTGTTTTGCCCCTCCAAAGCTACAGGTTCCTGAAAAATGCAGAATTTTCTAGGGTTTTTGTTGACCTGAAACTCTCAGGCGAGATAATTTCTTGGGCGAGACATTTAATAAACTCTCGGGCGAGAAATGTTGAACTCTCGACCGAGAGTTTAAATCACCACAGGTTAAATTTAACCGTGCGGGTAAAATCTCACCCGAAAGTTTTACAAACTCTCGGTCGAGAGTATGCATGTGAGAAATACACCCAAGGCAGACTCTCGAGTGAAAGTTATATAACTCTCATCCGAGAGTCTATTAAATTTTCAGGCGAGAAGTTTAATTGAAACATTTTACTATTGACCGACAAAATCCTGCGAAGATTCATCATATCGTTGCGATGTTTCAGGTGAGAGTTGTAAATAAATATTCTTGCTCGAAAGATTAAATCCACAATATTCCACACACCATTCTGAACCAAAGAAGAAATTTTTTTAAGGGTTCGAAGGTGCGAAGTTTTTTTGGGTGTGATTTTTTTTGTAAGTAATGTTTTTTAAACATTCAGTTTTTTTTAAAGAGCACATATTTTCATGAAAGGGAAGTGAAAATTTTATGGGGAAAAATGACATATTTATTTTTTATAAGAATTTGATTTCTTGATATTTTGCAAAATGACTCTAGGAAGGCATGAAATATTTTTGAAAAATGTCTTTATGAATTTAATAATTTATTTAATTTTCTCTCTTATTGAAGGCATGAAGTACTTATTCTAAAGTCTTTATGTTTTTTTGGGTAGTTTTCCAAATAGAATTGGATTTTGGGTTTCCAATTTTGTGAACAGGGGAAGCAAAAGGAATTTCAAATCAAGGCATGATCGAAATAGAACTAATTCGGCAAAAAGGAATGAGAGATTACAAAAAAAAAGGCAAGAGGAAAGGGAAATATTAAGCCATGAAATAAATGTGGAGGTAGAGCATCATGAAAGAGATGTAGAGGTGCATGAAAATGATGAGGAAATGAGAAATGTTGAGGAACTTGTAAACGAGAATATTGAAAACACAAATGTTGAAGAGAATGTTGAGGAACGTGTCAACAAGAATATTGAAAACAAAAATGTCCAAGAGAATATTGATATCGATCTCACTGGTGAGTCAATAGTTTCTTCAATTTCAATTTTGTATTTTTTTTTTAAAACATTGTAGTTCAAGATAGTTTTAAAATAAAAAATATATATATGTCAATTTCAAATTAGAATTTAATATTATTTTTTATGCACGGACAACATCAGACCCACAAGAAGATACTACAACACATCGCATTTCACTGTAATTAATTGGAAGTTCCAAGAACATTGTATATGACTACAACTTTCTATAGAATATGGATCCAACTAAAATTGAAGAATTAGGACCACCAATGCCTGAACAGATAGTTCGAGATAAAATAAATTGGGGGTTGAAACATATTTTTGAAGGTGAATATATCATAGCACAAGCTCAGATGTTATGTAGATTTTTAAAGCACAAATCTCTCAGAAATGTTGTGGAATTATTGGGCATTAGAAGTCAGAAAGAGGTTTTAGTAAATCAAATGGTATCAAAAAATGTGATGTCGGTGATTACCACACTAGCTAAAAAGCGATCTCAAGTTGAAAAGAGTGCTCATAGAACAATTTTAATAGGTGTACTTGTGAAACAAACTACATCGAGTCAGTTGATGTCAGTAACTTCAAAAGTGTTTAAAACATCATGAAAACATTTATGGAGGCATAAAAAATTTAGAATTCAATTAGATGAAAATGATGAACTTCCATGTTGGGCTAATATCTGCAGGCATCCATATCATGATAGACTTCCTGATGGTGTGAGGGATAGGGTAAAAGAGTTTTGGAATTTGAATTCCTGTGTGTCACCAAATGAAAGGGATGTTGTGTGACGTCGTATATCTAAGGGAGTTTATGAAACTCATGTCAAACATATAACACAGGTCAGTCAAGTAGAATTATTCCTGAACTTTATGGAGAGTAATACTGATGTGAAGGTTTCTCTTAGCATATTTGTGAAAATTAACCCATGGTATGTCAGGCCTATCACTGTTCGAGATACATTTTGTTGTCGATACCATGTAGAATTCCAATTATCTTATGAGAAATTTGTAAAATTTTGGCATAAAATATTGGTCAAATGACCCCCCTCCTTCAAGTGTTCATGAATTTTTATCGAAGATATTATGTGCGTGAGAGAATAATAAATTATTTTATAAAAAATAATGTGTTGGTGGAAGAAAATGCCGAGAATGTTCTCATTTAGCACTCTACGATGCAAAGTATCCCAGTGATCCTAATGATCCTAGACTTTCAAATTTCAGTTTGAATTGGAAGCGATATGAAAATGTTACTTACACTCCTATTGCAGATTCAAGCACAACATCAAAAAATATCACTTTACTTGATGACGACATTTCAGTGACATCTTTTATGGAGAAGTTCAAAGTGCAAATATTCAAAAATACTAAGCACTTTCATATAGCATGATGGCAGGATTTGTAGTTCAAGCAATCACGTGATGTGTTCCCAAAAGGAACAATGTTATCAGTGGTTGATTTCGCTGAGAATTACACGTTTATTCCACAAAAGGAGATACAAAGTGTGTATTATCATTCAGACCAAGTATCTATATTTGTGCATATTTTTTATAGACATGCAGAGCTTGATATCGATGGTTTTGAGAGCGATGAAAATAATTGTGAGGTGATTAAGGAGTACCATTTCTACTTCATTGATGATCAAACACATGATACATTGTAATATTCCAAAAATTTAGCCTTCTTCTAAATGGAATATTATAGTTGGTTTTATCACTAGGTAGGTGAATAAGTGGGTGGGGAGACCCATAAAACCCCTTTTGAAGGATTAATAAAACTCCTAATGTGAAAGGAGGAAGAATAAGAAGCTGGATTAAGCACCTTAGGATGTGAACAGGGATTGGATCATGTTGATTTAGTCAACTTTGACCAAATCAGTAGCGTTGTCATAGAGGTGTGGTCTTTATGATGAGACAACGTAGTTTTAGTGGAGGGCAACTTGCATGAGCTTAGTGGCAAGTATGGATGGGACCCATTGTGAGGAGGCTCTCATGCTATATATGGAGGGGATGGCAACCATTGTTATTCATGTTTTAGTTTATCATTTTGATAGTGGTCTACTTAGACTAGCTTCCTCTTGCTGTTTAGCAGGGTTGTTGTGCTGTTTAGCACAAGGGTGTTCCTCATCGAGAATCCCTACTTCATCCTCATGGAAGGAGAGGTTCTTTGGGATTATTTTCTCATTCTGGAATTCTGGCTAAGCTACCTCCTTCAGCTACAACACAGTTTCTATTTAGAGTTGGGTTGTGTTGCAGGGTGCAACAAAGGAGGATCACATAGAGCTATTTCTGAGCTTGTTTTTCAGTGGAGGGGTAGTCTATACATTGGAGGATCAACAAGGAGGGATCCTGGACATATTTTCACATATTTTTCATTAGGCCAACCATCCACCATCCCTTAAAATGAAGTCACAATTCTGAACTGCATTATTTTTGGAGGCAATTGCTGGGAGGGTTCATTGAGCTCATCAGGAGGGTCTATTTTTGAGTAGATGGATTAGCCTTCTATTTAGAAATACCATTGGAGGAGGACATCCTCATTTCATATCTGTCATAGCCTCATTGTATTCAGATCCAGTTTGCAGTGACAGCTTAACCCCAGGGTTATTTTTCACATTGTACATTTCTTGATATTTCTAGCAATCTTTTCCGGGTTGGCTAGAAATCATGTATTAGAGCCCACATCTTCTTCTATGGGAATTTATTTTTTTCTATCAACCATATTCCATTTGTGTATGTTTATAGTAGTAGCTACACTGATATAGACAACGTTGTCACTGCTCTCTGACATTCTATACAGTTGCAGCAACTCATGTGCTGATTGTTCTACTCATTGGAGGCTTCTTTTATTTTCTTGAGTGGCTCGTCCCTCATGATATTTTTGTATATGGTTGCTGATATTATAATAAAATTATGGTTGTCTATTGATCCCTCTTATGTCATGTTCAGAATTGTTTTTCTTTACATTTTTATGATCTATATTGCTGCTATTTCCATTTTGGAATATTATAGTGGTATCAGAGCATAGTCTTGGCTCAGCCTGTGCATTCTAGACATTATGTCATTAGAAGGAGAAGCTTATTCTCACAAAAAAGAGATGTATAGAAGAAACAAAGGCAAGACTCCATTATTTGGAGAAATGAAGGAAGAGAGGATCTCCCAGCTTCTTTTCCAAACTGTGAAAAATATCAAACAAGATCTCAAGGAGATGAAAGGGGAGAGGTGTAGAAAAATTCCAAAAGGGTTTGAAAGTGGAGCAAGCCCTAGATATTCACATGATGGGTGTGGACATTCAGCCACTCATGCAGATCTATAGCGAAGTTTATTTCCCACATTCACTGCAAGAAGGATGGAGGAGGAAGATGCACCAAGGGAGGAGACCTTGAGTGGCTATCTTCAGGAGTATGAGTCGCAATCATGGAGATTCAAAGAGCACTTGGACTTCCAAGGGTTTTTCCAACTCAAGGAAACAAAAGATCCAACAGCCATAATAGAAGCAAGAGAGGTAGAATATTTATATCTAACTTTGATGGATCAACAAAGTGCACAACCAAAGCTTGGGTGGAGGAGTTGGATTCCTATTTCCAGCTACACCAAGTTTCATAAAATGAGGCCATTAGAGTAGCAGCACTGCACCACAAAGGTATGGCCCATGATTGGTGGTTTTGTAGTTCTACTTCATGTTATCATGAAAATATCAACACTTATGTAGGGTTCACTAAGAAATTAGTGAGGATATTTGATATCAAACATTGTAAAACATCATTTATTGAACCCAAAAACTCAAAACCTTTGCATGAGTTGGAGAGATCTATCCTGCGAACCCCACTCCTTATTTCTGTTAAAGGGGATAAAAACATGCATTATGCCTTGCCAAGGGAAAGATCCCCACTTCTTGAAGAGCCCTTTTCTATAGATGAAGATATGGAGGTTCCTCCTTCAAGGGAAGACCAAGGTCAAGGGTCTCTCATTGATGGTGAGGCATTTTCAAATATTGATGAAGAGGATGAGTAGAGAAGAGCTAAAAATGATATACCATCAGGAGGAGATCCATCACCACATGGATATGGGAAGGAAGACAGTGCTTCCATTAGAGGAGCCCTTGTGTCTTTACAAGGAGTTCCAAATGATCCAACATACTGGAACCAAAATACAATTCCGGAGCAGCATGCATCAATTGTTGTGGGTTGTGAATCTTGGCAGATGGAAGGAGAAGAAAAGAAGGATCAACAGCACCAAGGGATGATGAGAATTCATCCTTATCTATTTCAGCAGGTTTCTGCACCAAATAAGGAGACTGTATAGTGCAGTGAAAGGAGGGACAAATCAGTCCACTCATACATATAGTTCACTTCATATTTTGATGGCTCAGTAAATGAGGGCATTCCACCTGGAAGGCCACCAAATCTAGAGTTAGTGAGAGACATATTACAATTTGGTTCACCACTCTTAGATCCTGGAGAGGTGGATACTTTGGAGGGGTCTTTTATAGTGAAGAGAGTTTGGGATAGACTCAAGGAGGAGGGAGACACTCTCCTATTTTCAGCATTACCCACTCTCACTACATTTACTGCGCAGACAAAAGTTTCTGTAGTGATGGACAATGACACCTTCATGGTGCAAGGGAGCTGCTCCATGGATTTGGAGAAACAGAGGGTGCTTCCTTTGTGGAAGGAATCCCTCATGCATTGGACTAGATGGAGGCCACTCATGCTTACATTGGCTAAGATCAGGAGGTTCTTTTTGGATGCTTGCTTCTCATGGGAGACCAAATTCCAAAGGTCACCACTTCTATTTGAGCATGAGAAGCTGTATGATGGGCATGGAAGCACTTTGGAGGATGAATCTGGCATGGGGGATGTCAAAGGAGTAGACAACAACATGTGGGGAGCTTCACATTTCAGATCATCAACATTGTCTCTTGGGAGGATTGATCCATATTGGAGGTCTCAGGTGTAGGAGTCCCACTTTGTATTTAGTGCGGAACCACTGATAATCTACGCAGATGCAAAATAGTGGGTCCAACATTAGTGTTTATTGCATTCCTAGTGACTACTGTGGTGGAATGGCCAGTGGGTGCTATTATCTATTGCTTTCGCCATCATAAGGGTAGGAGGATAAAGGGCCATCCAGCGATAGTTGTATCTCGTTATGTTTCCAACTCAATTCCTTTCTGATCATTACCATCATCTTGCTCAACATATTTGAAGTTTCTACTCTTTCATTAAAGCTCCTAAGGAAAAATGTGGTAAGAGGAGCAGATCACATGCAGCTGCAGTTTGGAACTTATTGTGAAATTATGCAAATTGCCAACAGAGAAAATGGGTACAAGAGTTGTATTTGTTACATCATGCCAATCTTTGCAGTGTCGTGTTTCTTTGTTTCTCTGTTTGTGAATTTATGATGTTTTGAAAATGAATATTTTTAATCTTTTATATTATTATATTATTTACAGGACCATGGAACTTATTAAGAATTTCAATCGGTTAACCTGCATTTACAATATATTGCATTTAAAAGTATATAACCTGCACATTTAAAAATATATAACCTGCAAACAACATTTGATGGTGTCTCCATATATATTAATTTGGTGGAGAAGCTTGTTTTGCACTTACATTCTACAACCTTTACAACCTAGTATGAGTGATTGGGCCCACATTCTACAACCTAGTATCAAAATGAGGGGTAGTATCATAATGAGGGGATGTATGAGTATGTCAAGTCTCTACTAAAATAATAATAATAAGTAAAGTCCACTCAAAACAAAAATGAAATAAAAAAAAATAATATCCAATATAATTCAATACAAAAATCTAAAATATTAGTGCCAAATCTTTTAGTATTTCTTTTAATAAAATATTTAGAAAATAAATATTTAAAAGAAAAACCATAACCATATCTTATAGATATATTAAAATCTTTAAATACATAAATATAATTTTGATGCAATATAAAAAGCTTCATTAAATCTAATATTAATGTTAAAATATTAATATTAATATTAATATATTATAATTTTAATATCTAATATTAATATTAATATATTATAATAATATTTATATTATTAAATTTAATAACTTTTAGATTAATAATTTGAAGAAAAATATGCATCTGCAGAGATCTGATCTTTTTGACATAAGAAATCTAGAATTAAAATAAATCTATATACCAAACTCTCCTCCTTTAGACATAATAATTCCAGAATTAATTTAAACTGTTATATATGTTATATATAATATTAGATAAATCCAGAATTAATCTAAACTGTTATATATAGTATTAGATTGCGGTCACGTAGATATCGTACAAACATTAGATGCCGTTCTCATATATCATTAGTATATATGCTGCAAACATCCAACAGTGTTCACAAATATATCCTTTACATTTACGGCCTTAGTTATCATTTCTTTTACCGCCTGAGTTATGCTGGTCAAACTCAATCAACTATTTATATTTAAACTTTCATGATTTATGGTCAAACTCAATCAACTATTTATATTTAAACTTCCATGATTCATAACAGGCATACCACTGAAGTTCGTTTTCTTTTCTAAATTTAAACTTTCATGCATTCATAGTATCACTTTTCCATTCTAAACTTCCATTCGAAAACATGTGTATATTTTTCAAAGTTGTTCATTTGGGAAAAATAAGTGTACATTTTTGTAAGTAGTTAAACAAGTGTACATTGTTCAAAGTACTTTTTAATCCATAAGCAAACTAAATGATAAAGTGTGCCTTGTTTCAGGGCAATATTTATTCCAGAAGCAAAATAAATGAGTTGCAAATGGGTATCTCGATGGAGTTCAGCTACATAAATTCGTTCTAACAGTATAATAAATTTGGTTTGAGATTCTAAATCAAATAAACCTGCTGATGCTATAAATCTATTCTTCAAAACTCAGCAAATGTTTTTCTTAAAATAAATTCTTCAAACATGTAAAAACTGCAGAGTTACGTAAACAACTGGGAAAGTCCTCCCTTAATCTAAGTCCTTGTTTTGGTTTTCTTACGGTTTACACATTGAGTTTGAGCATGATTATTGTAAAAATTCTCCAAATTTGTTCTTCTTAAAATAAATTCTTGAGAGATGTCAAAAGGCCAGAGTTACATAAACAAGTGGAAAACTCCTCCTTTAATCTAAGTCCTGGTTTGGGTTCTTCTTTGTTTTACACATTGAGTTTGAGCATGCTCATGGTGAAACTCTTGGTTGACAATTTGAACTTGACCATAGTGAAAAAGAACACTGAATTTGACCATATTGAAACATTGAGTTGGATTATCACTCGACTATTGAAAGATTAAGTTTGACCATAAATGGACCATGATTATATTGAAACATTAACTTTCACCATGACCATAGTGAAACTTGTGATGTAAAGCCATGAACATAGTGAAAAATGTGATTGAAAGGTTCATGGAAAGATAGAGGAGGTGTTATGAAACCAATTCCAAAAATAGAAGAAATGAGAGATCAACGCCTTAGAAATAAGCCACTTTGAAGTGGAAACCTCCTTTACATTACATAAGTGAACAATTCTTTGATGATACAAATGTCAAAACCTCCTTCTATATATATGAGTCCATGGGGTCACAATATAATCCTAGCCGACGTAACAATAATAATGTAAGGGCACAACAATAACAATATTGGGGTTACAAGGGTACAACAATAACAATAAGGGGGCTACACTAACAACAATAAAGGATTACAATAGTAATATAGGGAACTAATAGCGCCTCTCCTTCAAAAGAGTGTTGTACTCAATGCTTGAGTAGCTATGGGTGTTTCTGTATAAAATTGTCATCCTCCCATGTAGAATCTTTAGTGGGTAAGTTCTTCCACTTGACGAGATACTCTGAAATTAATCGATTTCGTAGGTGTCGAGTTCTTTTTTCTGTGACTTCTTCAGGTTCCGATATTATTTTTCCTTCTTCATCAAGTTCTGGCAATATTGTTTGAGCTAGAAGTTTTTCACCTATAAACTTCTTTAAGCATGAAACATGGAAAATTGGATGCACTCGCGAAGAAGGAGGAAGCTCCAATTTGTATGCCATAGTACCAATATTTTGCAACAACTTGTAAATATCATAGTACTATGGTGAAAATTTATTATCCTTCTTAACTTGCTTGAGGGACATTTGTTTGTATGCTTGTAGCCGTAAAAATACCCAGTCTCCTACATCAAAAGTTCTCTCACTGCGATGTTGATCTACCTGTTGTTTCATTCGATTTTGTGCCAAATTTAGGTTATACTTTAAGAGTTCGATAACTTCTTGTTGATGCTCGATGTGATATTCCACTGCTTGAACCTTAGAATTTTCTCTTAAAGATGATGCGATGGATGTCGTATGATATCCATAAAGTGCCATAAATGGGATCAATTTTGCTACAGTATGGAAGGAAGTGTTATACCACCATTCAACAAGAGGTAACCACTTGACCGATTGTGTTTGTTTATCAGGTACAAAGCAACGAAGGTATCCTTCCAAACATTTATGCACTATGTCAGTTTGACCATCGGATTGAGGATGATAAGATGAGCTATGAGCTAGTTGAGTACCCAAGCAAGAAAACAATTCCCTCCAAAAATTTCCAGTAAAAATGGGATCTCGGTCGCTTACAATAATCTTTGGGTATCCATGTAGCTTTTGAATTGATTCAATAAATGTAGTAGCAACTATAATTTCTTTAAATGAATGAGATAATGCACAAAAGTGTGCATACTTCATGTTATCACAAAATTTCACCTGATAGGTTGCTAACCAGACAATTTCATGTAACTATTTCAAACCAATCTTATGACTGAAGCTTAGCCTCTTCAGTCTGAGAGGGCTCTCTCAAAAGGGTTAATGATATTTGATAAAGATATATTTAGATGGATAACTCTACCTGGAAAACAAATTGCTTGTGATGTGAACATTGGGCTTATGGAGTCAACAATTTTAGTGATTCAGTAGTAAATTCACTTGACATGGAAGCTGAGGCAGGTAAGATTTTTTAGTAGAATTACACACAGATGAAACATGAAATCACACAATCAATTCATTTATAAAGGAAGTCAGAGCATTACATGAATGAATTCTGAGTATTAAATATGAAAACCACTGCAAATAGTACACATCAAAGATATAGATAAGATAGGCACTAAAAACTCAATCAGAATCTCAGGTTGGTCAAGAAACAAGTCACTGTATTACTGAAAACAATCAATTCACATAAAGTTGTAGTATTATAAAAAAACCTCCAACCCTTGAAAAATTCGACCCTTTGCCCTTTAATAGACTTGTTACATAATGAGACGATCTGCCTCCTCGCTAGATTCATCGATTTTTTCCTAATGACACCTTGCATAACCATAAAAAATCTATTTAATGAGAAATTGACAGCTATCCTATTTGACAATCCTTTTCCTAATAGGACTCAAATTGTTCATTATTACATTAACAACCTTATCTCCTAAAAGAAATTACATATTTGACAAATATGACTTCACATGTTTGAATAGAGTGTGATGGGACTCATCACTACATGACATCTTAATTGAACTCCTCTAAAACTGGAAACAAACACTGTTTTTTAGGTAAACTGGTCCTTATCTTTAACAAGGGATTTGGCTGATGAGTTGGCTTCATCACGTGGTCTTTAAGTCTTGGATAACTGCTAACAATATCCATTGAACCTTAGAAAGTTTCCATCTATCCAAAAGTGCACAAAAACCTCCTCATATAGCTTCAAAACAGTACGCTACGAAAGTATGACCGTTTCGTAGCATACTTTCGTAGCGTTACAAAAATGCCTTTTGCCATCAATATTTCTGGTTCTTTCCTCTTGAATGATGTTCATTATGCCTTAATTCATCTTCCATACCATTTTCATCTCTTGGGAGCTCCAAAAACTGGTTCAAAATGAAAAAAAGAAAGCTACAGTAGTTTCGTAGCATTTTGTTGTTCTTCAATCCCAGGCACGCTACGAAACTGCTGAAAATAGTGAAAATTATAGAATTTTGTGTAGCTTCAAAAATATACCTTCTAAGGGTAAAAACCTTGTTTCTAAGATTCCATTATCCTTCAAAATCATAAACTAGCTCACACTATGCTTATTGAGGTGTTTCTTCCTCATTAATGATGAGTTCAGCAATTGGCTCCTCAACTACTATCATTTTAAGGCCTTTTTTCTCCAACTCCTCATGGATTAGTTCAAGTTGTTCCTGGAGGTATTTAACCTAATATTTCAATTTTCTGTTGGTGTCTTAAAAATGTATGTTCATTCTCCTGACATGTTTGACCTCTTTCCTCAATGGAATGGTCCATTTGATAAATTGTTGTGTATTATCTAGAGTCTTGGAAACACTGTCAACCTGCTCTTCCCAAATTTCCTTCATGTTTTCAAATTGAACCTTCTTTACACTGTGTTTCCTTGCTTACTTCTTCATAACAATAATTTCATGGTTGGCCAACTTTAACTATTGCTCAAGAAGTTCAAACTCTGTTTTTTCCATTACTTTCTCTTTTCCTTTCTTTTATTTGCTAACTGTATCTTTATCTGTAGGTGATGAAAGATCAATGATGTCTTGTGATGGCTAGACTCTGTCAGTAGGTGGATGAACCTGTTTTATGCTCTCTAACAGCTTTCTAGCATGCCTTGTCATGGGCTTTCTTGCTTGGAACATAAAACCTGCATCTTCTCCTTCAAATTCTAGTTTCTTTGCAGATTTGGCTTTCTTTAGTTTATGTCCACTTTCCTCTATGTCGTCAGCCTGGACTATAGGAGTCTCTTCTATGTCAATGGCATGTAATATGTCTTCTAGATCTCCTTTAGCTACTGCTATGTCTTCTACAGCCACTTTTTTGTCTTCTAAAGCCATTGTTTGACTCCTTGTCATCCTTTTGGTGTTTACTCACAACTTGTTTTTGTTTTGCAGGTTTGACCACTTTTGATTTATGTTTTGTAGGTGGGACATTTGGTGTATCAAAACTCTGCAATTGCTCTGTTTCCATCATGACTGGTTCACTTGGTTCTACTCTTGTTGGTTCACTTTGTTCTGCTACCAATGGTTCACTTTGTTCTGCTACTAAGGGTGATGGAATTCTCCTAGGTTTAGGAGTTCTTGAAGGAGTAAGAGCATACAACTCAAAACCACTAACAAATAAAAATGAAGACCAAACTATGCCTAGCATTTGGAGCTCATCTAAAACCCACAGTTTCATTAAACCATGATGAAACAATGAAGTCTCACTCCCTTCATATTCCTTATCTGCCAATTTTTATAAACTCCTATGTAAATAGAAAGGTAGATCAAGAGATATCTTACTAGTAAAGTGTAGGAGTAGCTTGAAATGGTATGAGTAGGCTTTATGATATCTTCCTTCACAAGTAAAATAATTTTGGATGATGAGAAATTTTTTTGAGTAGTTATCCTACAGCTCCTTGGAATGGCATTAGTGAGGTGCATTTCACTATTTTCAGGCTTCATAAACTCTTTACAGTACTCCATGTTAAACTTGAAACCTTTGAACCACTTCTCTTATCCCCTTGGAATCCATGTTGCTGCTGCAATTAACCTCTGGTGTAATGGAAAGATTTAGCATCCCCACTTTGGTAGTTGTTCCACTGAATTTTAAAGCAAATTCTTTGGAAACCTGTACATGGAAGCCTTGTAATATTTCACAAAACTGTAAGAAACCTGTCCTTCTGAAGACTTCCACAGTTGTTGGGTCTTCATTGATTAGATTCATATCTATCGGTTCATATCTCAGACATTGTCCACCCTTATTTGTGCTTATTTTTTCTGCCATGGTTTCTTTAATGCCTTCCCAGCCTCACTGGATAAACCTTTGAAAACACCAGCCACAGCTTTGGCTCAATGAAATAGCTCTCCAGAGCTCGATATCACGCAAATAAGGAATGAAGAATGAGAAATGACTAAATTAGGAAATATTTTGAAGTTTGATGTCCACTTCATAACACAATGATGACTCATACATGTATAAATTGGTGATGATGATTTCAGACCTGACCATGTGCCTTGATCTTATCCCTCAATGACTCAAATGCTATCTAACTTACCCTTTCCCAACGATTTTCTGATACCTAACAACTAACTTGACAAGACAGACAGGAAACTACGCTTTCGTAGCATATTTAGTGTAAATCTAGGTGTTTTCGCTACAAAATTATCAGCAGTTTCATAGTGAAAAGTGACATTTCTTAGTGTATTTCACTACGAAACTATGGTTTCTTGGGTAAAATGATCATTTCGGTACAAAAACCTTGGGAATTGAAATCTGTCAGAAAATTATGAGGGAGATGACATGAGGGGATTTGAAAGTGAGTGGGTTTAGACCTTAGGGTAAGCTTAAACAAGAAAAAATTAAAATTTCCCTTGACCAAGAATATAAAAAATTGAATCCTACAACCGTACCATTGACACATGAACCTATTTAACTTTTTCAAATGATGTTTCTTTTTTTTGGTGATAACACTTGGTAAGTCTATCAACTACCACCATGATGACACTATTTCCTTCGAACTTAGATAAACTTGTGATAGAATCCATTGAAATCTCCTCCCAACATTGACTTGGAATAGATAAAGGTTGTAGAAGACCTGGGGTCTTAATTGTTTCAACTTTATTTTGCTGGAAAACCAAACATTCCGCCACAAAATTTTGAATATTAGATTTAAGGCCATCCCAAAAGAATTTTTTCTTCATCCTATGGTAAGTTTTTAAAAATCCTGAGTGTCCTCCTAAAGGAGAAGTGTGCAATTCCAAAAGAATTATTTGTTTTAGTTGTGAATTCTTACAAAGATATAAGCGATCTTTCTACCATAAGGAATCATTTTTCCAACTAATATCAGATGTACTAGGATCTTGCTACAACTTTTGAATGAGTGTCCACACTTCTTCATCCCTCTTCGAGTCATCCCTTGCTTCAGTTATCCAATATGGTTGGATAATAGAAATGGCAGAAAGCAATGCTTCCACCTCTTCATTCTTTCTTGACAGTGCATCTGCAACAACATTTAGCTTCCCTTTTTTGTAGATGATTTCAAAGTCATCACCCAATATATTTGTGACCTATTTTTGTTCCTCTTCTAAAAATATTATTTGTTCCAAAAATTGTTTAAGACAAACTTGATCAGTTTTTACCTTGAAGTGTCTTCCCATTAGGTAAGGTCACCATTTCTTTAGTGCATGTAGTATTGCTAATATTTCCTTCTCATAAATAGTTTTCTGTAAATACTTTCCTTTGATTGGATGACTTTCAAAATTAATGTATCTTCCTTCTTTCATTAAAACAACACTAATTCCCTTTCCTAAGGCATCACATTCCACAATAAAAGTTTTTGTGAAGTCTGGTGTAGCTAAGACCGGTACCAGGCACATTGCCTCTTTAAGATGTTCAAAGGCCTTAGTTGCTTCAGGAGTCCATGAAAATGCATATTTCTTCAATAATGTTATTAGCGATGTTTCTATTCTGCCATAATTCTTAACACACTTGCGATAATACCCTGTTAACCCGAGAAATCCTCGCAACTTCTTTATGGTTGTGGGGATTGTCCATTTCTTAATGGCTTTAATTTTGTTAAGGTTTACCTTAACACCCTCGTGAGATATAATATGACCGAGATATTCCACCTCTTGTACTCCAAATAAAAATTTGGATGTTTTTTCATAAAATTGTTTCTCCTCCAATAGTTTTAGCACCCTGTCAACATGTTGAACATGATCCTTCCAAGATCTGTTGTAGATTAGTCTATCATCAAAAAATACTAGCACAAATTTTCTAAGGGTTTGAAAATGGAATTCATCAACCCTTGAAATGTAGAAGGTGCATTGGTAAGGCCAAAAGGCATGACCAAAAATTCATAATGATCCTCATGAGTTCAAAATGTTGTTTTTGGAATATATTCAATGGTGCAGGCAACCTGCATTTCCCAGAATCACATTTCTTGTTTATGTCAAAAATACCATTCAACCACTTGTTGAGAAAATTCCCCTTTGGCAAACTTAACTTCTTTTGGAAACTTATTTGTATAAACCAATAATGATTATAAAACCATGATTAGTACAAATCATCCCAAGTTTTCAATATAAATTCATTTCGATTCACAAACTTTGATTCAATAAATATCATTCCACATCACCATTACATAGGGCTTTTAAAAGTCATAAAACCAATTGCGCCAGTATGTGTACTATCACTACATCACAATTTAAGCAAAACTTGACTCTTGTTTGTTTCTTTAACCACATTCCAATCACCTCTTATTCAACGTTCAGATGCGCCCTTAAAACAACTAACGCATTCACATGGCAAATTTCACAATTTAATGTCATACATGACTTACCCATACAATCCGCTCTCCTTTCAATTGTCTATTTGCCATTCAACCTGTGCTCCCGCAGTTTACAAATAGAGATTGTCAATTTTAAATTCTTGTAAGCGTTACATTTAAATCGCCCTTGGATTGGTCTTCAATTCTGTAACACCTTTCAACACTGCAAATCGTTTTCCAACGCTGCTTCATAGTCATCGCTCTGTCATTGTTTCCCTGACAATCTTCCTCTCCACACTAAAGATCGATTCATTTCAATGATTCCAATAAACTGTGTAAATTCCTGCACGCAAACTCAAACCAAAATCTGAACAGATTTCAACAAAATACCTCTACGCCCTTTCTGAAAAACTTCATCACATGCATTGTTCAAAACCTGCATTCAACAATTCTTGACAGATCAAACTGCTTGTGCGTTGCTGAACATGTAGGTTCGATTTCACTTGAAGAATACAATTTTTCAATCAATCTCAACTCAGATTTAAATCTTGAACCTGGCCATTTCTCTTACCTCTGTTCAGACTATCACCTTTCACGATTTCACTCTTCAACTCTGCATTTATCATCACTGTAGATTGGTCCTGCTCGTGGCATTTTCATGTCGACTTCTTGTTGATACTTATATCCACATACTCAAGTTAATAATGAAATTCTCTACGCCATCAATTCATTAACATAAAAAACTTCTACAGTATGATTTCAGAACTGGATAATGTTGCTCCTGCATTTTTTAACATAAATTATCACTGAATTTATTAATTATAATGTCAAACAACATATAGCATTACATTGTAGATCAAATATCGATTTAACCATCGATTTAACTCCTCACTCATTGCGCTGTCAAATACTGTGTATTATCATTTCAAAATGAATCGATACCATTTGTATTATATCGATTTCTATATTCATCTCTAATCATGTCGACCACAGATCAAATATTTGCAGCATTTAATCATAAACATTCATACCCAATTGACATTGACCGTTAAATCTGCGCCCAAGCAACTCTGCAATCTTCAACTCGTTATGCCACAAAGAACGAAGTTCGAATTCATATATAACTTCAGCGCTTTACACATGGTAACAATTATGAATTTAAAATTCTGTTAGAGC
Source organism: Pinus albicaulis (assembly GCA_034641835.2). Classification (NCBI taxonomy): domain Eukaryota; kingdom Viridiplantae; phylum Streptophyta; class Pinopsida; order Pinales; family Pinaceae; genus Pinus; species Pinus albicaulis. The sequence goes on from CM076569.1 coordinate 115,682,365, forward strand.
TATGAAATCGACCCAAACAGAAACTTCAAGGCCAGATTTGATTCAACACAGCTGCTTCTGCACTTTTAATGTACTATCCAACATCGTGTGATCTCAATTGAAATTCAATTTAAGTTTTATGCATTGAACATTTTCACAAACTCAGCGCTATATACAACAAATGCCAATTTAATACTACATCAATACTCAGTCAATCTCAACATACATCGAACTTCCGCAAATTGATCACACATTCAGATTATTATAAGCACCTTCACAGTTTGATTGATATTGAACCCAATTCCAGAAATTAACATCCAATTTCTAAAAACCACACTTATTAATAAACAAATACTTACAAACTTTCTTCGTGGCCAGATGTTTCAATCCTGTGGCCCTTTACAATTGCTGAAGGCTTACAGCCTTACTGATCAACCTACTCTCAATCTCACACTCTTTCCCAATCTCAATGTGTTTTTCTCTCAAAACCCCCTCTTATTTATACAATTTCAAAAAATCATTTCATTAAATGCTCAATCCCTTCAATTTCTCAACAAACCCCTAAATCTCTCAACATCCCTAAAGGATAGATCTTTATCCCTAAAATCCTTCCACTAATTAAATTCCCTCATATCCTTTTATTAAATAAAAAGATATTTACAAAAATCCTCACATTTTCCTATTTTACTCCAATTAATTTAATAAAATATTAAAAATCATCACACCCCCTTTTAACATATTTACAAAATAAAAAACGCCCTTGATGCTCCTGCATCAGACTCCCCATGTAAGAAAATTCATGACCACCTGGTCATAAGTCTGGATATTTCCTCCTAGATCCCAAATTTTATTTTGTAATCTTTCCGTGCTTGTCGATTGCTTTACTACTGTTGTTATCTGATGTTGTCTTCCAGGTTTCCATATTTTGTGCTGTAATGCTCCATTTTCTCTGCTCTTGCAATCTTTCACTGTCATTCTCTTGTTGTCACTCCTTTTCTTTCTTTCGGCTGTCTTTCTCTGGGATGTTTTTATCATTAACCTCCTTATCAACTCAATTTCTCTGTCCAGTATGTCCTCTGTCTGCTGATTGTTTCCATCTCTTGATTGCTGAACTCTCATTCTTGCTTGTTCTTCACTTGTTTTGATTGCTTCCTTTTCACCCTTACTGCTGTTTTGCACCTTTTCTGCTGCTGCTACTATAAATGTTGCGGCCTCCCAAACTTCCTTTCCCTCTGCAACATTCCTTTGCTCACCATCTGCAATTTATTTTTGATTATTATTTATGACAACCGCTTTGTCATCCTTTTTCAGCAATCTATCCCGGACATTCATCCTCTGTTCTTCCAATTTCCTCCTTTGAAAGTCTAATTCTCTATATAACTCAATGATTTTACTCGGAGTGGACTTTGGAAATTTTACACGATCTTCCATTTCCTCACATGGTTTTTCTTCTGCTAAATCTTCCTTAACATCCTTCAGTAGATGTTCTTCCTCTTCTTCCAAACCTGCAATCACACACAAATCATTAGTTTTAAAATCACAAGACCTTACGGTCTTGTTTGATGCTTTAGTCATCAATTCTTCGGGCTGCTTTGAATCATTCATATGATTCAACTCCTCTAGCTCTTCATCACTTTCAAAAAGTAATGGTCCACTCTCTGGGTAACATATCGAAACTTCAACATCTTCTTCAGCATCTTCCTTTTGCTGTAGCTCAACTGTTTCGAGCTTCTCTATCCTCTGTCTGGCATCTATAACCTGTTCAAGTTTCCTTAGTTCCTTTATCAACTGCATATTCATCTGATGATTCCACTTCTCTTGTAGCCTCTGCCACTTCACCTTCTTCCTTATGACATAACCATGCTTCTGGTCTTCCTCATTTCTTTGCAACATCTCCATTAACACCTCAAGCTGAACTGCTATCTCAGCCTTCTCCCTTTCATATTCCTCTTTGCTTAACTGTCTCTGTATGCCAATTGCCTTGGCATCCTTTTCCTTTTGTCTTCTGCTGTGGTTTATTTCAGAACCTCTGTTACGACTGTCACTAGTCATCATCCTTTCCATCTCTATGAGTTTCTTACTCACTTTACTATGAGTTGCACTAAAGCCTCTTCAGCAACAAGTCCTGTCCTGCCGCCACTTACCTCACCAAGCTCTCCTCACTCAGTCTTTTGGCAAGCAATTGGTTCTATCTCTGGAACCTCCTTTGAGCACTTCTCTTTGCTCTTCCTGGGCTTCAACTCATCTGCATGTTCACAACTGTCTTCCTTATCCAATCTCTATTGGATTTCCTCAAGGTTCTGCCACCTCTATGTTTTCACCTAGAAACTTTCACCAGCTTCCTTTATCTGTTAGCAATTGCCTTTTGGGAGTTGCAATAATATTTCAATGCAAAGACTACAATATTCTATTCTTCAAAAACATATAATCTTACCTCCAAGATCTCGTCTGATCTTGTCCTTCATTCGCTTCTGCAATTTTCTTCACTGCAATCCTGTTTACTTGCAATTGTGTATGCTGCATATCAGATTTCAAATCTGATCTTCCTTTCCATCATTCATCACACATTCAAAATACATTTCAGTTCTTCAACAAAACTTTATGTCTTCATTCAGAAACAAACACTTTTCATGCCAAGCTCTGATACCGAAAATTGGTGCAGGCAACCTGCATTTCCCAGAATCACATTTCTTGTTTATGTCAACAATACCATTCAACCACTTGTTGAGAAAATTCCCCTTTGGCAAACTTAACTTCTTTTGGAAACTTATTTGTATAAACCAATAATGATTATAAAACCATGATTAGTACAAATCATCCCAAGTTTTCAATATAACTTCATTTTGATTCACAAACTTTGATTCAATAAATATCATTCCACATCACCATTACATAGGGCTTTTAAAAGTCATAAAACCAATTGCGCCAGTATGTGTACTACCACTACATCACAATTTTAAGCAAAACTTGACTCTTGTTTGTTTCTTTAACCACATTCCAATCACCTCTTATTCAACGTTCAGAGGCGCCCTTAAAACAACTAACGCATTCACATGGCAAATTTCACAATTTAATGTCATACATGACTTACCCATACAATCCGCTCTCCTTTCAATTGTCTATTTTCCATTCAACCTGTGCTCCTGCAGTTTACAAATAGAGATTGTCAATTTTAAATTCTTGTAAGCGTTACATTTAAATCGCCCTTGGATTGGTCTTCAATTCTGTAACACCTTTCAACACTGCAAATCGTTTTCCAACGATGCTTCATAGTCATCGCTCTGTCATTGTTTCCCTGACAATCTTCCTCTCCACACTAAAGATCGATTCATTTCAATGATTCCAATAAACTGTGTAAATTCCTGCACGCAAACTCAAACCAAAATCTGAACAGATTTCAACAAAAGACCTCTACGCCCTTTCTGAAAAACTTCATCACATGCATTGTTCAAAACCTGCATTCAACAATTCTTGACAGACCAAACTGCTTGTGCATTGCTGAACATGTAGGTTCGATTTCACTTGAAGAATACAATTTTTCAATCAATCTCAACTCAGATTTAAATCTTGAACCTGGCCATTTCTCTTACCTCTGTTCAGACTATCACCTTTCACGATTTCACTCTTCAACTCTGCATTTATCATCACTGTAGATTGGTCCTGCTCGTGGCATTTTCACGTCGACTTCTTGTTGATACTTATATCCACATACTCAAGTTAATAATGAAATTCTCTACGCCATCAATTCATTAACATAAAAAACTTCTACAGTATGATTTCAGAACTGGATAATGTTGCTCCTGTGTTTTTTAACATAAATTATCACTGAATTTATTAATTAGAATGTCAAACAACGTATAGCATTACATTGCAGATCAAATATCGACTTAACCATCGATTTAACTCCTCACTCATTGCGCCATCAAATACTGTGTATTATCATTTCCAAATGAATCGATACCATTTGTATTATATCGATTTCTATATTCATCTCTAATCATGTCAACCACAGATCAAATATTTGCAGCATTTAATCATAAACATTCATACCCAATTGACATTGACCGTTAAATCTGCGCCCAAGCAACTCTGCAATCTTCAACTCGTTATGCCACAAAGAACGAAGTTCGAATTCATATATAACTTCAGCGCTTTACACATGGTAATAATTATGAATTTAAAATTCTGTTAGAGCTATGAAATCGACCCAAAAAGAAACTTCAAGGCCAGATTTGATTCAACACAGCTGCTTCTGCACTTTTAATGTACTATCCAACAGCGTGTGATATCAATTGAAATTCAATTTAGGTTTTATGCATTGAACATTTTCACAAACTCAGCGCTATATACAGCAAATGCCAATTTAATACTACATCAATACTCAGTCAATCTTAACATACATCGAACTTCCACAAATTGATCACACATTCAGAGTATTATAAGCACCTTCACAGTTTGATTGATATTGAACCCAATTCCAGAAATTAACATCCAATTTCTAAAAACCACACTTATTAATAAACAAATACTTACAAACTTTCTTCGTGGCCAGATGTTTCAATCCTGTGGCCCTTTACAATTGCTGAAGGCTTACAGCCTTACTGATCAACCTACTCTCAATCTCACACTCTTTCCCAATCTCAATGTGTTTTTCTCTCAAAACCCCCTCTTATTTATACAATTTCAAAAAATCATTTCATTAAATTCTCAATCCCTTCAATTTCTCAACAAACCCCTAAATCTCTCAACATCCCTAAAGGATAGATCTTTATCCCTAAAATCCTTCCACTAATTAAATTCCCTCATATCCTTTTATTAAATAAAAAGATATTTACAAAAATCCTCACATTTTTACTCAAATTAATTTAATAAAATATTAAAAATCATCACACCCCCTTTTCACATATTTACAAAATAAAAAAACGCCCTTGATGCTCCTGCATCATTCAATCTTCATTATAATTTGATGATATCCTGAAGGAAGATCCAACTTGGTAAAATAAATTTCTCCATGTAATTCATCCAATAATTCATCAATCACAGGAATGGGAAATTTATATTTAATAGTGAGATTATTGAGCTCCCTATAATCCAGACACATGCAACATGATCCATCCTTCTTGCGCACCAATACTACTGGAGCAAAAGAAGAACTTTGACTAGGTTGAATTATACCAGCCTGTAACATTTCTGCAATCATACATTCAATTTCGCTCTTTTGGACATAAGGATATATATAAGGCATGATGTTTGGAGGAAAAATTCCTGGAATCAAATGAATAGCATGATCATGATCACGAATAGGTGGGAGTCCTTTGGGAGTTTCAAACACCTTGGAATGTTTGTCCAAGACTTTTTGGAGATCTGAAGAAATAGATGATTTTGATGTTGGAACTTCTAGTGAGGATAATTGTGAAATTACGCCTCGTTGTTATTTCTTCCGAAGCTTTGTCATAACATTAGAGATTATTATCTTTCTCGGCTTCCTTGCGATACCCTGTAATTTGAATTCATTTCCTTTTGAAAAAAAATTCAAGAAAAGTTCTTGAAAATTAAAAGCTACCGTCCCCAAAGATTGTAACCATTGTACTCCTAGTACAACATCAACACCTCCCATTGGAATGGAAAGCATTCGAATATTCAATACATATTCCCCCATGGTTAGCTTGATATTATGGAATTTTCTAGAGCATTTTATAGTTCCTCCATTTGCAACCATCACTTGACATCCTGGTGCTAGGTATAGGAAACAATTCAATTCCTTGGCTACCTTACAATGAATAAAAGTATGGGTACTACCCGAATCAATCAACACTATTACCTTTTTCTTATTGATATGTCCTTCTATATTGAGAGTTTGAGGAGTGGTAATTCCTGCCAATGCGTTACATAAAATGGCCAGACTCATTTTTTCTTCTTCTAGGGGTGGTTCCTGGTGTATATCCTCTTATTTTGAAGTTTCTTGTTCAATTTATTCCTCATCTTCACAATCTATGTAAAATAATTTATTCTCAGTACACTTATGACCTTTAGTGTATTTGTTATCACAACTGTAGCAAAGCCCTTTTGCTCTTTTTTCTTCCAATTTTTGTGGTGTCAACCTTGTAGGTTCTGGAATTCTAGGAGTAGCAAAACTTCCATCTTTATAGATGCGAGTGGTAGGCTTCCTTGTCGCCATAATTTTACATTCAATTTTTCTTGCCAACCTGGATGCCTTCTCCAATGAATTAGGTTCCCAAACATGAACCTCATGTCGTATGTTATCATTTAAAGTCCCTATGAAGACATCAATCGTGTGTTCCTCTAGAATATGAGTTACACTTATTGTTGGGAAACACTTTTTTTCCTTTTTTGACGTTGAAAATTATACTTTTCTATGTTTTTTCAACTTCAACTCCACTAAACTCATGTTTTCAATGAAAATTATGTTTTGATATAAAAACAATGTTTGTAGAGAATTGTCTTACCTCCATACTCATATTTTAAAAAAAAAGAAAAAAGAAAAAAAAAATTGACAGATAGAGGGGTAAATATGTTGTTTACTAACTGCATATACTTAAAATTTTGAGGCAAACATAATTAGTCACTTTTTGAACCCTAACTTGTTTTAGGGATGGTTATTCATTTTTTGGAAATAAACCATATCACATAATCTACATAGAATGGCTTATTGCAATGACTATTTTTCGGTAATTTTCAGATTAAATCATTATTTTTTATCATTTTTTGAAATGGACGAAGACAAACAAATGGTGATGTTTTAGAAAATTTTATGAGCCCTACATTTTCTTTTCAATGTGATCGTCAATACGAAAAATGAGAATATCCTTTTGAAGAAGACAGGGAGAGGAATTGAAATATGATTTTTTTTATTTTTTTGGTGTTGCCATTTTAAAGTTATTGAATTTTCATTCACTGGAATTTTCAGAACAATGAAATTCCACAGTGACACAGTTTAGTATAAAATTAATAACAAATTGAAATTTTTAATGAAACTACATAAATATTACATCATTAGAAACTATATTCAGACATGAATCTAATGGTACTAGGTCCAAAAGATAACATTCTATTTATGTAGGTGTTTCGCCCCTTCAAAGCTACAGGTTCCTGAAAACTATAGAATTTTCTAGGTTTTTCATTGACCTAAAATTCTTGGGCGAGATAATTTCTCGGGTGAGACATTTAATAAACTCTCGGCCGAGAAATGTTAAACTCTCAACTGAGAGTTTAAACCACCATAGTTTAAATTTAACCATGCGGGTAAATTCTCGCCTGAAAGTTTTACAAACTCTCGACCAAGAGTTTGCATGGGAGAAATACACCCAAGGCATGTTCTCGGGCGAGAGTTATATAATTCTTGTCTGAGAGTCTATTAAACTTTCGGGTGAGAAGTTTAATCGAAAAATTTTACCACCAGCTGACGAAATCCTGCGAAGATTCATCGTATCGCCGCGATGTTTCAAGCGAGAGTTATATATAAATATTCTCATTCGAAAGATTAATCCACAATATTCCACACACCATTCTATACCAAAGAAGCGAAGTTTTTTAGGGTGTGAAGGTGCGAAGTTTTTTTGGGTGTGATTTTTTTTTTTTTTTTTTTAAAGTAATGTTTTTTAAACATTCAATTTTTTTTAAAGAGCACATATTTTGAGGAAAGGGAAGTGAAAATTTTATGGGGGAAAAAATTACATTTTTATTTTTTATGAAAATTTAATTAGTTGATATTTTGCAAAATGTATTTATGAAGGCCTGAAGTACGTATTATGAAGTCTTTATGTTTTTTTGGGTATTTGGTCCAAATAGAATTGGATTTTAGGTTTCCAATTTTGTGAACATGGGAAGGAAAAGGAATTTCAAATCAAGGCACGATCGAAATAGAACTGATTTAGCGGAAAGGAATGAGATATTAAAAAAAAAAAGGCGAGAGGAAAGGGAAAGATTAATCCATGAAATAAATGTGGACGTAGAGCATCATGAAAGAGATGTAGAGGTGCATGACAATGACGAGGAAGTGAGAAATGTTGTGGAACTTGTAAATGAGAATATTGAAAACACAAATGTCGAATAGATGTTGAGGAACTTGTCAACGATAATTTTGAAAACAAAAATGTCCAAGAGAATATTGACATCGATCTCACTGGTGAGTCAATAGTTTCTTCAATTTGAATTTTGTATTTTTTTTAAAAAACAATGTAGTTCAAGATAGCTATATATATGTGTGTGTGTGTGTGTGTGTGTGTCAATTTCAAATTAGAATTTAATATTGTTTTTTATGTAGGGACAACATCAGACCCACAAAAAGATACTACCACACCTCGCATTTCACTGCAATTAATTGGAAGTTGCAAGAACATTGTATACGACTACAACTTTCTAGAGAATATGGATCCAACTAAAATTGGAGAATTGGAACCACCAATGTGTGAACGAACAGTTCGAGATAAAATAAATTGGGGGTTGAAACATATTTTTGAAGGTAAATCTGTCATAGCACTAGCTCAGATGTTACGTGGATTTTTAAAGCACAAATCTCTCAGAAATGTTGTGGAATTATTGGGCATTAAAATTTAGAAAGAGGTTTTAGTAAATCAAATGGTATAAAAAAATATGACGTTGGCGCTTGCCACACTAGCGAAAAAGTGATCTCAAGTTTAAAAGAGTGCTTGTAGAGAAATTTTAATAGGTGTACTCGCAAAACAAACTGCATCAAGTTGGTTGATGCCAACAACTTCAAAAGTGTTTAAAACATCAAGAAATTTTTTATGGAGGCATAAAAATTTTAGAATTCAACTAGATGAGAATGATGAACTTGCATGTTGGGCTAATATTTGTAGGCATCCATATCATGATAGACTTCTTGATGGTGTGAGGGATAAGGTAAAAGACTTTTGGAATTTGAATTCTCGTGTGTCGCCAAATGAAATGAATGTTGTGCGATGTCGTATATCTAAGGGAGTTTATGAAACTCATGCCAAACATATAACACAAGTCAGTCAACTAGAATTATTCCATAAATTTATGGAGATTAATACTGATGTGAAGGTTTCCCTTAGCACATTTGTGAAGATTAAACCATGGTATGTCAGACCTATCACTGTTTGAGACACATGTTGTTGTCAATACCATGTAGAATTCCAATTATTTTATGATAAATTTGTAAATTTTGGCATAAAATATTGGTCAAATGACCCCCCTCCTACAAGTGTTCATGAATTTTTATTGAAGATATTATGTGCATGAGAGAATAATAGATTATTTTATAAAAAAGAATGCGTTGGTGGAAGAAAATGCCCAGAATTTTATCACTTGGAACTCTACGATGCAAAGTATCCCAGTGATCCTAATGATCCCAGACTGTCAAATCTCAGTCTGAATTGGAAGCGATCTGAAAATGTTACTTAAACTCCTATTGCAGATTCAAGCACAACATCAAAAAAGATCACTTTACTCGACGACGACATTTTAGTGAAATATTTTATGGAGAAGCTCAGGGTGAAAATATACAAATATATTAAGCACTATCATATAGCATGATGGTAGGATTTACAGTTCAAGCAATCGTGTGATGTGTTCCCAAAAGGAACAATATTATTAGTGGTTGATTTCACTGAGAATTACATGTTTAGTCCACAAAAGGAGATACAAATTGAGTATTATCATTCAGGCCAAGTATCTATATTTGTGCATATTTTTTATAGACATGCAGAGCTTGATATCGATGGTTTTGGTAGCGATGAAAATAATCGTGAGGTGATTCAGGAGTACGATTTATACATCAGTGATGATCGAACACATGATACATGTTTTTTTCAACATTGTTTTAATGTTATTTTTATTGAATTGTTGAAACGAGGGGTCGTTGTTAAATAACATTGGGTATGGTTAGATGGTTGTGCTGGTCAATTTAAATCAACAAGATCATTCTTTTGGTTATTTCGTCTTCATAAGAGAACCAACATTCGACATACATGGAATTTCATTGAGACAGGGCATGGAAAAGGATAGCACGATGGTGTTGAGGCATGCGTAAAACATGCACTTAGGAGGCATCAATTGAATCACTCAACTTCCCAACTTGCAAATTCTTTAGATGTTGTTAAATGGTGCAAAGACAATTTAAGTCATGTATCAAACCCAAGGATGGTTGATGTGCACAGGTAACCGTAGACATTTAACTAACAATATATTATACATGTCTAGATATATATGTGTATACATGTGTGTGTATTTTTTTATCAAAAAAATATTAAATATTGTTCAAAATTTGACTCATATATGTGTGTGTTTTTCTCAAGTAGGTACTTTTGGAATATTTCAATTGGTGATGTTGAAATATCATTTCCATTTAATTTCCTTGCAATCCCTAAAACAAGAATTTTACACTCCATTAGGAGTAAGAACATGACAAATATACATTTCATTGAGAAACGAAAGTGCTCTTACTTTTGTCCTGCATGTATTGATCAAACAGAGTCCATCGATGACCGTGACAACCAAATTAAGAAATTTTTTAAACCATGGAAACACGAATAATTGACACCATTGCCCCCATTTGGAAATGTGACTGGCAAGTAAATGGACTATGAAGTCATTGTGATTAACAATGATTATGATCATGTTTATGATATGGTTAGAGAAGGTGATGTATTCGATGTCATTGCACCAGAAAATAATCAAGAAAAAGTGCATTATTATTTATTACGATGCACTATGTTTAAATGCACGTTGTTGCAAGAGTATAATGATTCATCAAATTATACATACCCAATCGGTTGAATGGTGTTAATGGGACATTTCTTTGAAGAAGTAAAGAAATGTAAATATCATATTATTTTTAAAGATTACCGGCCAGAGGTTATTTATGCCCAATATAGTCACTTGGTCATAGCAACTCAGTTGCAATTGAACAAGTGAAGAGTAGAAAAAAAAGACAATAATGGAGGTTATCGATAGATGATCATGATGCCATTCTGGAAAATCTTCCACTAGCACATTTCATATGAGTGGAATACATTGTTCAAGATGAACAATGAACTTTGATTCTAGGGTTAGAACATATAATTGCTACAATGTATTGGACTTTTTATAGTTTAAGACTATATTGTAGATTTATTTCAAATAAATGGACATGTGGATGGTTAGATGTGTGTTGGTAAGAACAATATATTATGATCTACTAGATAAGGGTGCTTTGCTAGATAATTATTTATGGTGATTTACTGTGTCCATGATATGGTGATTTAATGTGTCCATGATTTTTACTCCTAGATGATCTTAACTCACCCATTTGTTTGCATGGATATGATGGTGATGAATGAATATTTAATTACATATATACTCTTGTATTGTTAGTTTAGTTTTGATATCAAATTTCATCATATTTGCATCACATCAACCTTAAAATCATTCCATGGAAAACAATTAATGCATATAATCCTTTCTCTTCCTTAAGGATCTTGGAGGTCCAAGCATCCTTGGTATAAAACATTGAAGGGAAAAAATTTGGAGGCCAAAGCATAGCATACAACCCAGAATTGGGCATAGCCTTATGTCCCTACAAATACCTCCAATAGCGCTTAGAGAGATGGTTGCAAGGGCTGTAGTGGATGTAGGAGGTCATCACCTTAAGCAGTTATAAATATTTTTTGGAAAATTTTTACACTATGAGCTCTATGTTCCTATAAAATTTTCAACTAGCTGTCTGCATGGCTCAACTCAAGATGTTTGACTTCATAAAATTGGTTGATAAAAAAAAAATTTGTGATTTGAAACAATGGTGGGTGGGAGGAAAAATTGTATCCTTACATGTGAAAAGCATAAATTTGTTTTTGAATGTGCATTGATGTTGGATAGTCTTACTTCAAAGAATGAAATTGATGATGCTAGAAAAACGAGATACTAGCATAAATCTGGTTTTGAATGTGCATTGATGATGGACATTCTTATTGCAGAGAATTAAATTGATGTTTAGTTGGAATAAAATATTTACATGGAGTTAACATTGACCCACCCACTGACATTAATGATTGCCATCATTTACTTCTCTGTCTTATGCCATCACCTTAAGTAGTTATAAATATTTTTTGAAAATGTTTTACACTACAAAGCACACCTTTGAAGCACTGAGTGCAGGGGATCTATTGCATATAGGAATTTTCCTATGAGTTTTGCGTTCCTATAAAATGTTCAACTAGCTGTCTACATGGGTCAACTCAAGATGTTTGAATTCACAAAATTGGTTGAGAAACAAAAATTTGTGATTTGAAGCAATGGTGAGTGGGAGAAAAAAGTGTATCCTTAAATGTGAAAACAATAAATATATTTTTAAATGTGCATTGATGCTGGACAATCTTACTGCAAAGAATGAAAATGATGATTCTAGAAAAATAAGGTACTAGCATAAATATGTTTTTGAATGTGCATTGATGCTGGACTGTCTTACTACAAAGAATGAAATTCATGTTTAGTTGCAATAAAATATTTACATGGAGTTAACATTGACCCACCCACTGACATTAATGATTGTCATCATTTACTTCTTTGTCTTATGCCATCACCTTAAGTAGTTATAAATATTTTATGGAAAATTTTTACACTACAAAGCACACCTTTGAAGCAGTGAAGTGTAGGGGATCTAGTGCATATAGGAATTTTCCTATTAGTTATGTGTTCCTATAAAATGTTCAATTAGTTGTCCACATGGCTCAACTCAAGATGTTTGACTTCACAAAAGTGGTTGAGAAACAATTTTTTTTGATTTGAAACAATGGCGAGTGGGAGGCTAAAGTGTATCCATACATGTGAAAATCATAAATCTATTTTTGAATGGGCATTAATGCTAGATAGTATTACTGCAAAGAATGAAATTGATGATGCTAGAAAAATGAGATACTAGCATAAAGGTGTAATTATGGTGTGATTGAATAACTAATTAATTTTCTGACGAAGTTCATGGAGATAGACTCCTATGGTTGATAGGGATCTATTAGTGGCTAATACCAGCCTATTTTCCTTTTATTAGGCTTTTTTGTGCTATAAATGGAACCCTCACGAATGAAGGATTCAATATTCTTCCATACTGATGGTTAATAAAAATTGTGTTGGAGATATTGAAGTTCCTTATTGACACCAAAATGTTGCTTGTAAGAGGGAGAATGAGCCTCTTTCAAAAGAAACTCATGTATTGTGCTTTATGGATACACAGTTAATAAATTTTCTAAAGAAAACTATCCTTGAGAATGTAATCCAAAAATGGAACTTGGTTCATAGTTGTACTTTAAATGTTGCAGCCTAACTCACATGGTTCGGGTTCAAATTCGAGTTTGGCAAGGATTAAGTTTGATTCAAATTCAAATTTCCCGATGAGGTTTGTATGAGGTTCACTTTTAAATTTTACTATATATATTTTTCACTATATTTATAGATATAATATAGAGAAAATAAATGATTTTCATGTGACTTCCATGATTGCAACATCCAAACAATGATTGATATAGCTTTATACTTTGAAGAATTATACCATAAAAAATGAAATTTGGTAAAATGAAAATGATACACTATTCACTATTTTCAAGAAACCAAGATAAACTAGAACACCATGAGAATATGAAGCGCAACAACATTTTATAAAAAAAATATATTATTTTCCATAATAATGCCTCCTCCATTGATGCCAAACTCATCTCACAGGCTCTACATTTATTTATATTTTACCAGGAAGCAGCTCCCAGACTACTTTGACTAGAATAATATGAAAGTGTATTTTCTACTATTGGGAAGGGGCTGGTTTGTTAGGAAAGCAATAAAAGAGAAAAGAACAACATAGAGCCATTGGGGAGGAGGGTGTGGACCATTTGTAACAAAAGCATAAATTGAAAATTGAACATGTCCCCACATACAGATCTCATAATGAGATGCCAGATTATGAATAAATAAGGAACAATACATATTAAATAGAGCAGGAACAACAGACAAGAAACTAACCCAATGTTGTTTACTGTGGTGCTGCCTCCTTATTTTTCCCTCTGCTGGAAGTATTAAACCTCCTACCGCCAATTGCTCTGCAGGGGGTTTATGTCATTTGAACACGAGCATGGAAGAGAGAAGGGAATAAAACGGGAAAAGCCAGACAATACTTGTAATTTTTTGTTGTGAAAACTGCCTTCTCCTCCCACGCTTCACTAATTCAAAATGGAATGGGAACTATCCCAACCTCCTGTACTTCACGAATTGAATTTCCACCCGCGTTCAATGTTTTAGGGGCCAGTTTTCGGGGCAGTTGAGGGTGGCGGAGGACGGGAGGGGAGGAGGGTGGCAGAGGATGGGAGGGGTGGCCATAATGTAAAAATTATGTGTCACAACATCTTGTATATATGGATGCATACCAGTAAGAGAAAAAAACAACCTGATGACACAATAATAAGAAATGGAATTCTAACAAAATTTTTAAGTTATTTTTTTTGGTGGGTAAAATCACATTGGAATTCCATATATAATAATGGAGTTTAACAATTTTTTTCTTTTTTCAAAATCACATTGCAATTCCATATATAATTAAGAACAACATGGTAAATAGACAAACATGTTTCAGAATCTAAAAATTTTGCAACAGATTTGTGGATATAATGACTCCTGCCACACTAGCTTGACATCCCAAATACAACAAATCCTTTGTAAAAAAATACTACTTATGCATTGACCAATTAATAATCTAGCGCATCAAATTTTTGATGGCATTTTTTCATGATTAATATGTGACCTTACAATCCACATAGTCCTTTGGATTCTTTGGCTATTGACTGCTGAAATTCTTGGCAATCTACTCCAATTTCACTAAAGGCTAAAATAAGTTTAGGAACAATTTTGAGCAACATAAGCTTGAAGCCATCAGAACTAATAATCTTGTTCTCAGACTCTGCTGCAACATTACTAGTACTCTTGTTCTCAAACTCTGCTTCAACATTTGATGGCAACCTACATTCTTCTAAAAGTGATCCAACTTGATCCCCTTTCACATACACATCACATGCACAAAGAATAGAATGACCTCATTTTTGAAAATGTTGTTTAAAAAACATTTCAAAATGTTGCACAAATGACAATCACTCGATTTAAAATGATTAGAAGAAAAGGTTTAAAAAAAAATTTAATTAGAACTGAAAATATGCCCAGATTCTACCTTTGGGGGCATGTGTAGTATGTACAACATTGATTTGCATGATAGGAGAAAGGAGTTTTCTATGTAGGCTAGAGACTCCTTTTCCCCTTTATCTAAACCAATTTTTTTTTCATATCAAGGTTCATTAAAGTAAGGATTAGCATTTAGTACCAGTCCTTGAATGGAAACAAGGACTTGTAGAACGTTTGACAATGACGGGTTCCACACTTAATTTCCTCTACTTGTCCATTTGTTTAAAAGACTCAGACACACTTTCCCATTATGATACAAATTCAAATTCAACCATAACCCACAATAATAGTAGTGTACTAACTACGAAAATAAAAACCAACAGAAAGTGAAATGAGACCTCCATATTGAAGTTAAAAACAAATCTTGATCTCAAATTCAATTTAAAATAAAACAGTTCTAATTAATTTCTTACAGGTGGTATGTCAAGATATTCAGATGGAAACTGAATATCAAAGAAGAAAATTCCATCCTAATATGGATTACAGTTTCTCCAACAATCACAGCCCTCAAAAAATCCATCTTATCCTCGTAGATTCTCACAAATATTGTATTTGTCCAATCAATGCAAAATGTATGAAATAGGATGGGATAGGAATAAATAGTGTGCATATAGTATTATAGAACTAACAATTTCTTAGAACATTATTATGTTTATCAACACTGATAACCTCAAACTATATTCCACCACATTAAAATATACACGAACTCGATAATACTCTGTAGAGAACATGCTTACATATTCTTTTCATCAACTATTCAAATACTATTTCACTCAAACATTGCAAAGCTTTATGGGCTCAACCCATATGATTGACACCACTATTTCAAAAACCTTCAATCCCAACCTCGATCTATATTACATTAAACCAAAAGAGTACAATAATATATGACATTGAACAAGGAATTGGACACAATACCTTAGATTAAAATTAATAACATACAAAAGAGTAAGAGAGGCTCCATGGAATTTTGTAGAAAATAAAGAACCAACAAGACCTTTTGAATTGAAAGAACACCCAAGATCTTCATTTTCGAAGGATTATCCAAGGTTCTCGTATGATGGCAGAGACATCCCTTGTTCTACTTCATTAAATCTCCGAGAAGCTCCAAGAATATCTTTGGACAACAGAGAAATTTCAAGAAAATTTGAGTTGAAAAGAAATTATTTTGGCATGGACACACCCAAGATTATGCACAACCACAACCATTGTAATGGAGTTTTGACAGAAATGGAATATCAAAATAGTGAAAGAAAGCATTCTCCAAGTGTTGTTTCTCATCTAATGAGCTTAGAAGAGATCCCAGGTAATTCGAACCCAACGTTTGAAAAAAATGGTGCATTATATTTGTCACAATTTGAAGGAAAAGTTGGTTTAGGAATTTCTCTAGAGATGAGGAAAAGCTTCCAATATTGTAAGGTTATGGAATCTATTGGATACATTGAAGAAGCACCATTTCCAAACTCAATGTAGTGATGAGAGATTAGATTATGTTGATGAAACAAATGAAAGAGTTTTGGGATCACCGAGCATATGTCAAAGTTGGAAGTCACCTTGGCTTAAGCATCTTGATGCAATTCCAAAATCAATGATGATGCAGTGTCCCATTGAACCTACCCCATGGAGACAACAGAATGACTCTTATAGTTACCAAAGAAAATATTTTTAATCTCATAGCTTCTCAGATGCCAAAAAATAATTAGAGGTCATCCCAATTTCTTTAGAGTGAAATTGAAAAGAGGTTGAAACGACTTGAGCATGAACATTGTGGTAAGGATCTCAAAACTCTTAAACAAATTCTAGAAGCAATGAACAATAAAAGTATTCTAGATTATACAAAATAAAAATTCAATCATCATGAGAATGGATTTGATTACACCCCTAGTTCTAGAATCTCCCTAGAAGGAAAAATTGTTTATAGAGCACATGAAATCCAAGTGAATCAATTGAAGTTTGGAATTTCTAACTCTAGAAAATATTTTTAGGCTCCCATAGTGATAATGAAGCCTTCCAAATTGTTAAACAACTCAAGTAATTCTTTTATTATTCCCTTGGAAGGGTTTCAAAATAATCAAAACAAAGTGAGCTCATTACATCAACCTGGAAGTTCAAAACACCAAGAGATCAACTATGGGCAACAACAAAGCTCTCAAGGATCAACAATCATGTAGACCTAATTCGAAAGGATTTGCAAACCTTTATAATAATGAATCCATTGTTGTAAAAAATCATATAAGAGAACATAATATCAGGACGAAGTTCATAAGGAATTCAAATTATGTTTTGCAAAAGGGAATACCTCATCCCATCATCCCTAGTTTCAATTCCTTCCACATGAAATCAACAATATTCTAAAGATATTCTTAAAAGTGTGAAAAATAGCCACCCATGTTGTTATATGGAAAAAATCCAAAGGAAGAATCCTGAAATTGAAAGGAAATCAAGACAATCAGGGTCTTTTAAATCTTCAAAACAGGGAACCAAGCAAATTGGATTATAAACAGAAAGTCGATCACTCCATATTTGAATAAGAGCTAAAGGAGGTCATGTCTTGCAAATAGATACAATGAGTGAAAGTAGCAGATATATAGTGGCTGAACAATGCCCTGAAACGCCTACAACATATGAGATCTCTTTTCGCTCGGAGAACAACATAAGCTTTATTTCACAAATGGAAAATGAATTTACAAGTAAACTGAATGACGTTAGTGAATATTATGACTGCAGACTTGATAATGGATACCAATGTCTACCTCAATCAAATGTCTTAGTAGATTCACATCCCAAGTTGAGGAGAACATTAGAGTTCATAACAGAAACAAGTTTAAGATTGCATTCTTATTTTTTCATACAATAAAACATATTTTCCAACATTGATTTGTAGTTGTCTTATGTGCAGACATTAGGCACAAAGATACAAAATGAAGTTCATGTAGATTTGGTAAAATAAAAAAAATGAAGAAGTTCATTCCGAAATTGATGAAGTTCATTTTGAAATGGATGAAATTCATTTGAATAGTTGTGAAGAACTATCTCCAACAAGCACTGCTCCGGCCCTATCTCTGTTCTTGATGTTTCCTCATTCTATAAAGATGATTCATTTTTATCACCTTTAAAGAAATGCTCAATCATCTTGAAAGGATTTTTTCTGCAATTTTGAAAAGTCGTTGTGAAGATTGGGTGTGTTTTAGGCTTACCAATTGTTAGTGTCACTCTAGTCATACTGCCATCAGTGATCAAAATTGCTCTTTTGCATTTGCATTTTTTTTTTTCTTCTGAATAAGACTAATTCTATTAAGAAAAAACATATGGTACAATCAGAGCTTGCAGAGAAGCGAAGCTAAAGAGCAAGGGAGCCGGAAATGATATTGCATCAACCTCGGTCCCATAGAGTAACCATGGCAAAAGCAAAAAGATAACAAGGAGAACAGAAAAGAACGTGCTAGACTAAGGAGTCTACCCAGCATGGGCAGAGTCTCCCAATCGACATTTTTTTCCTTTCTTTTTACTGACTTTGACCTAGCCATTCTGATCTGGCTGGACCGGAACGATTTGCAGACTGTTCAGTGCTAAAGGAGGAGTCTCTTTGTCTGAGTCTGAAGAAGAAGTCTCATGCGAGCGTTTCTGTGAGATCAGAGGCCCAGAGGGATCTTTGGGGAAAGCTGAGGGCGAGTCCTTCGGATGTTCCAAATGTCCCTCTTCCACTTCAATGTCCTCCTCATCCGAGCTAGAGGTATCAAAGTCATCCATAGGGGGTTTATCACAAGGTTTCCAGCTCTTGGATTTGGATTGGCGATAGATATTCTTCTTTTTGTCGAGGAATGTAGCACATGTATTTTGGAGATGCCCCGTCTGATGACAATGGCGGCATCTGAAGGCTGTGTTCTCATAATCCAAGGTTTGCATCCAATGGAAGTCCCCAACTTTAAGGATGATCTGATATGGAAATCCTTTGCTAATGTCTATTTCTGCGCAAATTCTGCCGAAGGTATATAATCCTTTCTCCCCTCTTGAGGTGTCTGTGGCCAGGAAGTGGCCTAATGTGTCCCCGATGCTTTGAAAGACCGCAAAGTGCCATAGATGCACAGGGAGGTTTGGAAGTCTGACCTAGATAGGAAGCTTGGTGATGACAGCAGTAGAGGGGTCAAAGTCTGGGAACCAGGGGGTGAGAAAAAGTCCAGCTGATCCCCAGAACCAGGGGCCTCCTGTTAAGGCTTTCTGGTAATCTTCAGGGAAGACAAAGACGACAATAAAGAAGCCTTTTGAGCATAAGAAGACTTTGCTGTTGTTGGTCCAATTGGAGTGTATCCACTGGTAAAGATCGGCTGTACGGGGCCATAGTCCATTAAATCTGCAAATGATGGCTTTTTCTGCAAAAACTTGGGATTGATCATCCAGAGAAGGGTGAGTGATTTCAATGGCAGGGATTTCCTCCATTTTGTCCACCAAGAAAGGTTTGGGAGCCACAGCTGGATGGGCATCCTTCTTGGCAGGTTGTGCATGAACCGCATCTTTATAGGAAAAACCCTTGGGGGCAGAGGATTGCTCTACGACACCTCCTCTTAGCCGAAGTGAAAGGATTACTGTGGCATTTCTTTCAATATTGTAAGAAGAAAGAGGCAGATCATTATCAAGCTGCTTGCCTGCGAAGAGGAGCCGCAAGAGTGGGGAAGGTATCCCCAGCCTCTGTTCAAGGATCCCTGAGAGCTGGCGCACTGTAAGAGAGGGTTGGACCCTAAGGAGCAGGGTTTTGCCCGTCAGAAGAATTATTTGGATCTGAAAAGTCGTTTGCCGGAGATGAGAAGGATCCCGGCTGCCAGAGTTAGGAATCGAATTGGATTCAGTGAATTTGCAGGGCTTCAGAGCTATCCCCAGATTCCTGTGATACTGCCTCTGCATGTGGAAGCACAATGCAGTGGTAGCCAAGGGAAGGGATCTGCGAGCATAGGTGAAGAAAAAAAATATCCTGCGG
Organism: Pinus albicaulis; assembly: GCA_034641835.2. Classification (NCBI taxonomy): domain Eukaryota; kingdom Viridiplantae; phylum Streptophyta; class Pinopsida; order Pinales; family Pinaceae; genus Pinus; species Pinus albicaulis. Next base: position 115,702,511 of record CM076569.1, read on the forward strand.
TTAAAAAAGGTGAAAGCCAGACGAGTCTCCACAAAGTTAGACGGCCAAATAGTTATGGCGGCCGTGACTGTCCAAGAAAGATAAATATTGAAAAAGCAAGGGTATGAGATTATTGGCTCATCTCCCTCCATACAGACCGAAGTTATTCCTGTTGTAGCAGAGCAAGCGACAACTACACAAGGCGCATCGCTTCCGGGATGGGAATGTGATTTTTGGTTGTACCAGTTCAAAGGGACCTTCACATAGCAGAGATCCGGTGAGCCGTCCCGTGCCTGGGCCCTTCTGTCATGCCGATCTGGTCGCAGCACTGCCAAGAGCACCCAATCTTGGCCGCATCCACCACCAGGAGTAATATCCATCACAGAGTTCGCAGGCCTTGGAATCCCATGAGCATCGAACATGTGAAAAAGCGCGGCGTCCTCACCAAGCTTCGCACAGAGAAATGATGAAACCCTAGCGAACACCATTTTCCAAACCCGTAGTTCTCGATTTTTCTTTTGCATTTGCATATTAGGAGTCCCATAATAATCAATTTTTCCATTCCGTTAGGTCATGGATTCATTGATGGTAGTAATTTGTTACCAGTTTTCCCTCATGAGGTACTTGCTGATTTTCCTTCCTATGATCTTCAATCATTTGTCACTTTCATTCTCAAAATCATATTAGTAGGTCATAGGATGGGTCTCATTAGTCTCTAAGGTCTCGCCATGGTCAAATTAATGAGTCAAGTGTCAAATAAAGATCAACAAAGTCATGAGGAAGTCAATAAATACAAATTCATAGCACTAGGAAGATCAAAGATATCATTTGTTTGGTTTGATGCAAGCTTCACCTCAAAACCATGTTTTGAGGTGAAGACATGATACTTTTCCTTTCAGCCATAATTCAGAAGTTGTTATCTTCACAAAGCGATGTCTCTGCCTTCAGAGACATTTTCCATATTATGTTCAGCACCAAATCATCTTCAAAGTAGATCCATCAGAAAGAGCCTGGAAAGAGCTTTCCAACGGTATACTACACTCTCAGAACTGGCTTTTGGATTGAATTTTGTGCTTAAGTGAAGTAAAAGCCCTCTATTCCCTAAGCCCCACCTATTTCCCATGTTTCCCCTTTAACTTTATGTTAAAATCCCTTTAAAAACCCCTTCCTTCCCCCTTCCGATTATAATATCGCATTGTAAATCATTTAATAAAATATGCGATTTTATTACCCAACCACTTCCCCTCCATGCCTTTGGAATTTATAATAAAAAACTTCATATTACAAAGTCCCTCCCCTTAAACACTTCTTCGACAAATACCCCACAAACTTTATAACAAAGTTATATCATATATATAAACCCCACCACTTTATCAAAAAATCGCAAGATCGCAAGTTTAGAGATTCAAGTGTCTTGTTGATGTGGAATTTGTGATGTGCGATGTGCGATCATCGCAAAATTCCCATCGCAAATTCCCATCGCAAAATTCCCATCGCAAAATTCCCGTCGCAAAATCCCCATCGCAAAATCCCCATCGCAAAATCCCCATCGCAAATTCCCATCGCAAATTCCCATCGCAAAATTCCCATCGCAAATTCCCATCGCAAAATTCCCATCGCAAAATTCCCATCGCAAAATCTCCGTCGCAAATTCCCATCGCAAAATTCCCATCGCAAATTCCAATATTGCGATTGCGATTTTATCCTCGGGCCCACCATACAACACTTACTCCCCATTATAATATAAAGGCCCTTTCCCCTTTGTAAGTCCCAAAATCACATTTTATTACATTTATTAAAGGACTTCCCATGGTTTAATCCAACCGCATCGAAAGTTTTATTTTGTGTATATTTTCCCACTCCTCGATCCCGATTGCGATTAAGATGTTGGTCCCGCCTCCTCTCCCTTCCTTCTTATTCACTATTTCCCTTCACGTAAGGCATTATTTCAGTTTATTCCAGTTTACTGCAACGACATCTTATTAAAAGCCAGTTATTCAAAAGGAATAATGGAAAGCAAAGCGACAACACGGGGGCGTCACTGACAAACCAATATATTATCACGTGCGTTTATATTGGGGTAAAAAAAATTAAAAAATCAAAAAACATTATATTGCATGTATAACTAGGGGGGAGGGGGTATTTTTATTTATTATATAAAATATTTATAATTTGGGGTATTTTTTTTTAATTTCTATGACCAAGCGCAGTTAGGAGGGTCGTGGGAAGGCAAAGACCGTGACTGTTGCAGGTTTAGAGCAAGCGTTTGACTGTTGCAGGTAGAGCAAGGAGGGTCGTGGGCATTCGACTGTTGCAGGTTTAGAGGAGAGAAAGGACCGCGCGTTCGACTGTTGCAGGTTTAGAGAGGAAGAAAATGCAATTTTGAAGCATGGCTTTTGTCGAGCAACCTAAATCTGTGAGTTGATTCATTCTTGTTCTGCTCAAAAAAATCAAAATGCAAAGGAATGGAATCCAACACTCAAACCATTAGTCATATTATTACCAATATTGTTTATGGCTTGCAGGAGCTGTGTCAATTCCTTCTATCCCTGCTGCTGCCTTTGTATTAACAAATTAGTTATTTTTGTCTGGCCATGAATTAGCACATGTAAGAGATCATTGAGATTTAGTCCTCCTCATTCTTCCCTATTCCCCATTGCTGTACTGTGGTTAATTCTTTTCTTTCTGACTGTAATTTTACTTGGATCCCCTCGAAGCATACGGGGCTCATACACTCACACGCTGACATGATTCTACCACTCATACCACTGTAGTGTCCTTGGGTAATCTTTCCCATAGGTTAGCTATTCTATCTAGGGTTTTTATTTAACAAACATGAACAACAATATACATAAACAATAGGATTCCTTTTTTGAAAAGTGAGTATAAAATCCAACAACAATATAATAAAATCACAATGATCCAGGATTAATTTCCCAATATAAATAAGATTGCATTTGACCAACAATCAAACCGATACAGTTTACAATGGTACTGTTCAGTAAAATGACATATAACTATAAATATGCAATATCGAATCCAGAGTCTTATACTAGTTACTGTCTACTGAGCCTACTCTATTCTTATTGCCTTAGGGGGTCGGGTTCCCTTTCTATGGGCAGATGTATTGATCCAGGTGGATATTGGTGGCCACCCGCCTATTCCACTTGGGCCCCCACCATTGTCTCTTTCAGTTTTTTCGTTTTGGCATAACTTACTATTTTTAGCAGTTTTTCGGGTCCTAAACTTCCGGAGCCGTTTTGAGGCCCTAAACGACGTTTTTTGGGTACGAAAGCGCCACCAAATTTTTTGATAAAATTCGTCCCGACAGCTGTAGTCCTCAGATAGAGCTTTCCAATGATGTATCATATGCGTCAAACGGAGATAGTATGCCAAAGTTACGTCCCTGGGAAGTTGAAACACCAATTTACCCAAACGGGGCCCATAGTTTTGGCGCTTCATCTCCTAGGGTTAGGTTTTTGGGATGTTTATGGTTCTCCATTGTTTCTCAATAATAAATAGGCCCTCGAGCCTCATTGTAACTCAGTTCAGAGGCCTGTAGCCGCCACATCTCTTCTCAGAGATAGCTACCAGTGCCTTAGCTAGTTTTATTTCCATTCTGTCTGTAAGCAAATTTCAGTTCTTTGATATTAATGAAATGAAGTGTTATTTCCGCTGCATCTCTGTATTTATGGTTATGTGTTTATTCTGTTGCGTTCCTGCATAAATCCGGATCAGTGGTATCAGAGGATCTGCTTTTTCTCGATCCTTCTTTGCATGTCCCCAACGAGGTCGGGGTATAAGGATCTAGGGCTTGATCTGGTGGAACCTTTGCAAGATCAGCCTCGTAAACCTCGACGGACGCCCATGGGGGACGAAAAGAAAGATGAGGGAGCAGGAGATCCTATCAAAATATTGCTCGAGGAGGCCCTCGAAAAACAAAGGAACGCGATGATGGATAGCTTTGCTCGGATCCTTCAACGGCTGCCCACCGGCGGCGCATCTGCATCCAGTAGCCACTCTGGAGTTGCGACTCCCTTTAAGGTACAAGTAAATTTTGATATTCCCATATTTGAGGGTCAAATAGATGCAGATGCCGTAGATAGATGGTTGAATCTATTAGAAGGATATTTCTCTGTTCATGATTTTTCAGACCGGGAGAAGATTATTTTTGCACTCCTCAAAGCTACCCCCCCCATGTTAAGGACTGGTGGGAAACCTACTGTGAGAACAAGGACCAGACAGAACCCTCTCAGTTCTCGGCCGTACCAACTTGGTATTCTTTCCGAGACGCCGTCAAGGAACAGTACTATCCCGTAGGGAGCTATGAGGACAAGTACATACAATGGACCACGCTGCGACAACAAAGGGATCAAGATGTGCATGAGCTGACGAATCTGTTCCATACCCTGCGCACAAAGTTGGGTATCAAAGATTCATAGAAACATTTGGTGCTAAAGTATCGCAGCTGTCTGCACAGATACATTCAGGAGGAAATGGAGTTCCTCGACATCTCCTCGCTTGGTACGGCATACCGGTATGCTGCCAAGATTGAGCAGAAATTCAAACAGAAGAAGCGAGACTTTGGATCCGTGAATCAAAAGCAAGGAAAAGGTGCTTCCAAACCGCAGAACAAAGGACAGAGCATGGTGGCTAAAGACAACCCGTCAAAGCCACAAGAAAAGAACAACACCGTAAAGCCAAAGAAGGACACGGGAAAGTGGTGTGAGTTCCATAAGAGCTCCACTCACAACACAAGTGAGTGTCGGGGCAAGCAGTCGCTAGTGGCCGAGATGAGGGCTTCTGAGTCAGATGCATGCTCTGACTCCGAATCAGAACCTGAAAAGGCGAATGAAAAAGGGAAACAGATTATTGATGCGGAGCCCAACGCCACCGTTGCCACTGCAAAGATCCAAAAGGAGGAACCGGAAGATCCAGAGGAGGAGGAACGTCTCTTCCACTCCCAGATGTGGGTAAAGGGCTCCCCGGTACAGTTTATTGTCGACAATGGGAGCCAAAAGAACCTCATTTCAGCAGACGCCGTGAAGCGGTTGGGCTTGCCGACCACAGCTCACCCACATCCATACACCATCGGGTGGCTTCACCAAGGACGAGATCTCCGCGTCAGCCAGCAGTGCCGCCTTCCCTATAGCATCAATCCCTTCACGGATGAGGTATTATGTGACGTTGCTCCTATTGATGTTTCTAATGTATTATTAGGACAACCATACTTGTGGAAGCGTCATGCTGTGTATGAGTCTCGACCTCGTGCTGTTATTATTACTTTGGGAAATAAGTTGTACAGGATACCAGAGGTACCACCTCCTACGACTATCTCTTTGGTTACCGCAAAACAATGTAGTAAGCTCATTTCCCAAACCAGGAAATTCGTTTTCCTGATGATCCGCCCCCAGGGCAAGAAGAATACTGTGGCCACGACCTCTAGACAGGGCCCCTCTGCATGACAACAACAAATGGATAAGGTCGTGGAGGAGTACGGGGACATCTTCACCTCACCCACAGGGGTTCCTTTGCACTGCCAGGTCAAGCACCCGATTGATCTAACCCCAGGTGCGCCGCTACCCAATGGACCGATCTATCGACGCTTTGTTCTGGAGAACGATGAAATCAAGAGGCAGATTCAGGAGTTGCTGCAGAAAGGTCACCTCCGACCAAGTTCATCGCCCTGTGGGAGCCCGATCGTGTTGGTACAGAAGAAGGATGGGACGTGGAGACTCTGTATTGACTATCGGGCGCTGAACAAGATCACCGTCCGGAATAGGTACCCAATCCCACGGATTGATGATCTTCTGGACCAACTCAAAGGTGCAAAATATTTCAGCAAGATTGACCTGAAGTCTGGGTATCACCAAGTATCAATTGAACCCTCCGATGTGTGAAAGACTGCCTTCAAAGCCAAGGAAGGCCTTTTTGAATGGCTGGTCATGCCTTTTGGGTTGACGAATGCTCCCGCCACCTTCATGAGGATGATGGATGACATCTTGCGGCCATTCACCAACTCATTTGTAGTGGTGTACTTGGATGACATTCTGATCTTCAGCCAGACTTGGGAAGAGCACCTTCACCACATCCGACAAGTCCTCCAAACACCGCGGCAACACAAGTTGTGTGCCAATTTGGAGAAGTGCACGTTTGGCATGACCCAGGTTCAATATCTGGGATACATTATTGATGAAAGGGGGGTGCATGTGGATCCAGCCAAGATCCAAGTCATTCGGGATTGGCCAGCCCCGACTACTATAACAGAGCTTCGCAGCTTTCCGGGTCTTGCTAATTTCTACCGTAGATTCGTGTTGGGATTCTCTCATATCACTTGGCCCTTGAGTCAAGTCACCAAAGGAGGAGCGAGAGCAAAATTATTTTGGTCGGAACCTCAACAGAAGGCGTTCAAAGAATTGAAAAATCGCCTATGTTCTGCCCCAGTGCTCACCTTACCAGACTTGCAGCAGCCGTTTGAGATCGAGACAGATGCCTTTGACTATGCTATTGGGGCAGTTCTTACTCAACAGGGACATCCAGTGGCATATCACAGTGAGACATTGTCTGAGACAGTTCGCAAGCATCCCACCTATGACAAAGAAATGTATTCCATTGTGCAAGCCTGTCGACAATGGAAGCATTACATTTTGGGGAAGGAAACAATCATCCACACAGACCACCGGCCCCTGCAGTTCATACAGACACAAGGGAAGTTGCAGAATGATCGCCATCAGAAGTGGTCCACATATCTCCAACAGTTTCATTTGAACATCAAGTACAAGAAGGGTAGCACCAATAATGTTGCAGACTGCCTCAGCCGACCACCGATCGTGGCGCTCACCACCGTGCTCAACTCTTGTGGGCACGAGACTTCTGATTGGCCGCTTCTCTATGGGAGTGACCCAGAATTCGGCCACACTTACAAGGCACTCTTGGGGGGCACGAAAGTTCCAAATTTTCACCTCCAAGATGCACTTTTATGTCACCTGGGACACCTTTGTGTTCCTTCAAGCGAGCGTGCCAAGATGATATGGGAAGCACACTACAGTCGAGTCGCTGGGCATTTCGGGGTCGAGAAAACAGTAGCAATACTACATAAGTATTTCTATTGGCCGAACCTTCGAAAGGATGTCGAGAAGCACATCAGATCCTGCACTGCTTGTGCCATTGCCAAACCGACCATCAAGAAGAAAGGCCTATATACTCCACTACCTACCCCTAGTCGACCGTGGGAATCCATCTCCATGGATTACATGTCGGGCCTGCCTTCTACTAAGAATGGAAATGACTGTGTTTTCGTGGTCGTTGACAGACTCTCGAAGATGGCCATCATGGCGGCCTGTAAGAAGAATATCACAGCAGAAGCCACTGCTAAACTCTTCTTTGAACGAGTGTGGGTGCACTTTGGGATCCCACAGCCTATCATATCAGATCGAGATAGCAGGTTCCTCAGCACATTTTGGTCCAGCCTCTGGTCAATGTTGGACACAAAGCTCACCAAGTCCACAGCTTTCCATCCCCAAACAGATGGCCAGACAGAGGTCGTCAACAGAATGATTGTACACATTTTGCGCATGTACAACTCAAAGCATCCACGCACATGGGACGAGAGCCTCCCCTATGTACAACACAGTTATAACCGGGCTCTCCACAGTTCAATTGGCCATAGCCCCTTTCGGGTGGGCTTGGGATTCCAACCACTATGTCCCATTGACATAGCCATGCCGTTTGCAGCTGCTCAGGCCGATTCAGCTCATGTCCAGTCTGAAGTTGACAAAGCAAGTAGCTCCATCGAGCGCATTCAACACATCCGCCAACAGGTTCATGATATATTGGACAGAGCCAATGCGAAGTACAAGCAGCGCCATGATCAACACCGGGTGCCACACCACTTCCAGGTGGGCGACAAAGTATGGCTACATTTGCAGAAGGAGCGCCTCACTGGACCTCACCGCAAGCTTCGCCCGCTCCGATACGGCCCGTACACCATCACCAAGGCTGTAGGTAACAATGCCTTCGAGCTTAGTATTCCACCATTCCTTGGTCTGCACCCAGTCTTCAATGTGGATCGCCTTCGTCCCTACTTTCCACCTCTACTGGACACCTCGGACATTGCAGAACAACTCACACCAACAGAGTTAAACCCAGACTGCATGGAACAGGCCACCACAGATTGTATCATGGACATGCAAATCAAGAACACTCGTCAACAGCAGATCCAACTGTATCGGGTTGTCAAAGCCGGCCAACTCCTGCACCAAGGAAAGTGGTTCACCAGGGACCAAGTTCAGCAGAAATTTCCTCATCTCATGGAGGAACTTAACGCAATGGGGACCATTGCTTCCTAAGGGGGGAGGAATGATCCAGGTGGATATTGGTGGCCACCCGCCCATTCCACTTGGGCCCCCGCCATTGTCTCTTTCAGTTTTTCCGTTTTGGCATAACTTACTATTTTTAGCAGTTTTTTGGGTCCTGAACTTCCGGAGCCGTTTTGAGGCCCTAAACGACGTTTTTTGGGTACGAAAGCGCCAGCGAATTTTCTGATAAAATTCGTCCCGATAGCTGTAGTCCTCGGATAGAGCTTTCTAATGATGTATCATATGCGTCAAACGGAGATAGTATGCCAAAGTTACGTCCCTGGGAAGTTGAAACACCAATTTACCCAAACGGGGCCCATAATTTTGGCGCTTCATCTCCTAGGGTTAGGTTTTTGGGATGTTTAGGGTTCTCCATTGTTTCTCAATAATAAATAGGCCCTCGCGCCTCATTGTAAAGCAGTTCAGAGGTCCGTAGCCACCACATCTCTTCTCAGAGATAGCTACCAGTACCCTAGCTAGTTTTATTTCCATTGTCTGTAAGCAAATTTCAGTTCTTTGATATTAATGAAATGAAGTGTTATTTCCACTGCATCTCTGTATTTATGGTTATGTGTTTATTCTGTTGCGTTCCTGCATGAATCCGGATCATGTATGGACAAAACCTGCGAACCACAAGATCACTTTGGCCTCAAAGACCAAACCTTCTTCTGCAGAAAACCTCGGTGACAGGATTGCTGCTTAGCCATAGAGTTACTCAATTCAGGGACCAATCCTTCCTCTTGTAGAAATACCGTAGAGACAAGGTTGCTACTTAGCCATAGTGTTATTCAATTCAAGGACCAATCCTTCCTCATGTAGAAATACTGCATAGACAAGGTTGCTACTTAGCCTCAGAGTTAATCTAGGGATCGATCCTTCCTCCTGCAAAAATATCGCAGAGACAAGCTACACGGTTACTTTCTTCAAGGTTTGAAACTCCCTCCTGTGGATAAACACGGATGTAGAACCTTAACATCAACCACCAAATCACCCTGACTTCATGGATCTGAAGCTTTTAGTGGGCGACTAATGAGAAAAAGGCTCTATTCACTCCCAGGAGCACTTTGCCTCAGGGGTGCTACCGAATTTCCCCAGAAGAGGCCAGTGAGTTTCCTCAAGAATGCTATGAAATTGCCTTAGGCTGTCCTTCAACAAGACCTAGGTCGGATTCCCTAGGTACTGTGTATAACTAATACACAGTTGTATGTGCAATGCAATGCATTCAATCACAAACCATTAATTCACACTTCCTTGTAAGGAAAACGTAACCATAAACCAAATGCTTGATAAAATAACCAATCCAAATTGTTAAGAAAAACAAGGTTGTTATGATTTTGGAAATAGAGTAATTTTTAATACTACAACAAAGCCTGCAGGAAAACATGGTTGTTATCATTTTGGAAAAACAAAGTAAATGTAGAAATAGATAGAAACATAAATAACAACTATATCTATGCTCTAGATACAAACAATACTTGACTAAAGAGGGGGCCCTACCTCCTTAGACAAGGCATTGGTTATAAAAACAAAAGGATGTGAATGCTCATCACACCATAACTCAAATTGGACTGAAAAGGAAATTAAATTGCAAAAAACTAGAAAGTACATTAGCTTGTTCTTTTGTCTCAATTCTCTGTTTCTGGTTACTAGTTCAAGGAGAGGAGAGGGTTTTTATACAAGATGTCTTATGTATAAATAAATCAAATTGGTGAACTATGAGAATCAAATTGTTCATATGGTTACATCAACATTCTCAGAAAAGTAAACAACAGGCATTGACTGACTTGATTCAACTATGCAATAGGTAGTGGTTGGGTCATCTTGTTTTCTTGGTCATCCACTTGCTCTTGTTGTTTTCTTGGTCATCCACCTTCTCATGATGTTTTCTTGAATGAGAAACCATTTGTTGATTACCTAATTGGTCCAAAACTAGTAGTTGGATGGTTGACTACACTGGCACAACATGCGCAAAGTTGCAGCATTGTCGTTAGAGTTGCAACAACAAACAAAACAGGGAGTTGCAACGACACAACACTAGGAGGGATAGCATGAATTGCAACAACGATGTTAGGGGTAGCACGAGTCGTAGCAACATGAATTGTAGCACTTGAGTTGCAACAACGATGATAGCGATCTGGAGTTGTATCTCTTTGCAATTGCATCCTGGAGTTGCAACAACAATGAAGAGTTGCAATAATAGTGAAGAGTTGCAACAACAGTGGAGTTGCAACAATTATGGTTAGTTCTCAGAGTTTTAACAACTAAACCTTTACCCGAGGAGAGTTGCAACACCTATAGGGAATTTCAACCATTGTTGAGACACTCGTGGTAAGTAGTATTTGTGCAATCTTTGTATCCTATATGCCACTATTAGTACAGAAAGGAAACAATTTCTCAAAAAATGCATAAGAATAAGCATTAAAATTTAAAATGGTACATAGAAGGGTATTTGTATCTTAACCAAAATGGTATCAATATGGTTGGAAAAGATAATAAGAAAGGATAGAAAGTGGGAAAAAGTTGGGCAAAAAGGTATTAGATGGGTGCTAAAATTATGCCAATTTAGTCACCTGTCAATACGTATGGAGGGCAAACTCCTTATTGGATGTAGAGTTATCGAGTTCTTCATTCTTCATGATGGGGCTTCATTTATAGGTACCACCCTCGTGGTAGAAATCCTAGTATACTTGTCTTCTTTTCTATCCTCCAAGGGAGATTGGATTCCTCAACTTGCACTTCTAGACATGCATTGTTATCCTTCTCTAAAATTGTTGTTTTTGATTTTTTGCATTCTAAAAAATCTATATCCTTTGCATTCTAAAAAATCTATATCCTGATGGGAAACTAGACTAGTAGAACAAATTTATAGTCTTCATATTGTTGAGATTTTGCGTTACAAGAGCATCTGACATGACAAAGACTGCTGAGGATAGGCACAGAGGCCTTTTCTTACCGATTTCCCTTCCATGATATGCATTGACACAAAAATTGAGTTTTTAAGACCCAAGACTATAGAGTTGACTATAAAATCCATGATTTTATGGTTCAATGCCCTTGGCTGGTGTTCCCATACTGCTCTATCCCCAAGCACGTTAGAGGGCTTGTTAAAATTGAGTATGATCTTTAAATTAAAATTATAGCAATGTTCTGCAATGTATTTTTCTGTTACTCTATTGGGTAAACCTACATTAACATAGCGGTTAAAAGGGGTATTTCTAAGCAGGCATTGCATCAAAAAATTTTAGAATCACATGGCTATGTTCAAAATCTATTTATAATTTGAATGCCTCATTACATTGTTTCTCAAACATAGGAATCCTCTGCAGGTCTGCAATCTATGTCTCAGGTTCCATATTCTAGATGATCTGAAGGAATGAGAAATGATTGGTGCATTGATTGACTGGATTTTTACGTGCATAAGCTGTATGCTGCTATTAGTTGATTTTATTAGTAGTCTCTTTCAAACTGGGCCTTGTTTTAAATGTGGTGTTCGTTCACTGGTGATATTTGCTGAAATATTAAGCAGTGGCTTTGGAAATCACTGTTATCTCTTCCCTATCTAAATGATATGAGTTTTAAAGGGGCGAATATGTTTGCAAGCAGGTCCCAATTCCATGTTTATGTCACAAAAGTATCTCGGAAGGACTAAAGATAGTATATCCATTGTCAGTACAAAGTGGTTGTGCCAAGTCAATATGGTACGCAAGAGTAAGGATTATCAAGGAATGTAAAAGCTGATTCAACTTAACAATTTACATCAGGTCACTGCATGCATAAATGAGCACTTAATCTTTGTATTTTTCCTTTCTATTTCTTTTATTCTCAATCAGTAAAATACGAAGAATTTCTTTATATATCAAAGAAAAATCAGAATTGGGAAATTAAGAGCCAAGACCTAGATGAGCAGAGTCTCGAAGAATTCAAAACTTTAGAATCCATTTCATACCAACGAACAGTAAAAGCTATGATGGTTTGGTTTTGACATGGTTTTGACCTCTTTAGGACACAAAAAATGATGTAAATAAGGCCAAAATTGAGGCAGATTTAGGGCTTAATCTTGCTTATAAGTTTGTCAATGTTTGACTCAATAAATCAACTATCAAATCTGTTTTAGTACTCTGTTTTATTTCTGGTTTTAGTTCCATTTGAGGAATCCATCGATAGTACATTTTGAATCAAAGTGTTTCATCGCAATAGTAAGAGTTATTCATGTTTTTTGGAGAAACCAATATGTTTGTGGAATTTTACTTACTTTTTCATTTATTTATGTGCAAAAACAGATGGACTTGTCTTATAAAATTACTATCGATGAAGAGGAACATGTCATTGGCATTGTCAGGTGTCGAGAAGGTTGTACATTTGCTGAAATCCGTGATGAAATTGTGGACGATGGAATCGTTGAATACCCTTTTGATTTTATCCATGATGGAGTAGCTCTAAATCCAAAGCAAGAGAAGAAATGGAAAGTTTATACAACACTTTTAGGCATCAAGAGGAAACTAGACACATTTGATGTGGAAACAAGGTGTCCAAATGCAGTGGAAACAATACCAATCTTTGAAAACATTGAAGAGAATGTGGAGGAACCTATGCATAAACAACCAAGAGTTGAAAATATGCCTTTGTCAGTGGAAGAAGCCACAATTGTTGATTCTTGTGTATTGGCATCTTGGGAAAAAAAGTGAAAAGTTTAATGGAAGAGTTTTTCAATGAGAAACTTACTCTCAAAGTATATTCAGAAAAGGGAGAATCTAAAATAAAGATCCATTGTGAAATTTGTGGCATTGATTATGGAATAGGTGATGTATCCTTGGTAGCGCGAACAATGCGCAACTTCAAAAACCATCATATGAAAACAACGTCCCATCAACAACGCCTTTCAATGCCAAGTGGTAGTGAAATTCCTTCATGTAACAAAGTACAACAAACAACGGTGGTTGGAGATCGATTTCATATTGATCAAGCAATCAAAATTCTAGATGATTTCAACAAGACACAAGAGCCTAATTTGTTCAAGGTGGTGGAAGCAACACTTGCAGACTATAAGGACATGCAAAAAGTGAGAGTTGAATGTACACAATGCAATAAATGGTTTTGTTTGGTTCCGAGAAGTGGTAATATTTTCAGTTCTTTAAATGAACACATGAAATCAAATAAGCACACTACTACTATGACAAATGAGGCTTCACATCAGGAGATTGGGCTGAGGAGTGGCATAGTTGGGAGACCTAAGAAGCCTACCAATGATGAGTCCCAGCAAAGTTTGACTAGGTTCTTAGTGCCATCATCAACATCAGTATTACATAGGGGTTCTACAAGTGCAACTCCTACTTCAGGTGTGTTAATTAGTGGTTAATTAATAGTTTAGACTAAACTTGAATATGAATTTGTATATTATTTTATTTATCGTACTTCTAATTATTTATTTATTTATTTATTATGTTGTCATCTTATTATAGCTCAATTGTCTCCCTTGTTACTACAATGTTGGGGGTATTGGTATCCTTATATTGATAGAAATGGGGAGAGATTGGAAACAAAGGTCCTAATGGATGATCAAAGGAGTGGAAAATTATGGGCCATAGAGAAGCATACCAAGATCGTGCTATGTTATGAGGGTATTGAATGTCGTATTGATGGTACATATAGGCATATTCATTGCTAGAGGGGTTCTGAAACAGTGACCCCTTTTGATTCATTAACATGTAGATTTTGTAAGTTGGTTCCAGAATGTAATGACTTCAGGATGCGATTATATCGTGAATCAAGGTGCACCAATAAAAGAAGTGAATGAGATACAGGAAAAGGTAGAAGATTGGACTATTTGACTCAAAATGAATTGAAGAATGCTGCAAGGGTTACAAATGCTAACCATAGATCAACAATGCGAGATCTTTGGTGGGAGAGGACAAAGGTTGCTACACTCTCTATTGGAATTGGTGTCATTATCACTGCAAGGAAAACACCTAAACTTGATACTGATCCAGGATTTTCAGATTGTTGAACACCATTTCACAACTTTTTATTGAGTTGTTGAGGCTCATAGTTCTATCATAGCTCCATTCTTATTAAGCACCCACAGTCTCACCGTGGTTTGGGAAGTCCTTATTAGTCGCCTACCCTGGTAGGTCCGCACAGTCTGGTTACAAAGATGTTGATTGTTGAGTCCATATGTGCAGGATGCCTCACCTCCAGCACAATATATGATTGTGGGACACAATGGCTGATGTTAAGACCTCATTCAGGTGTGACCATGCTAATTGAGTAAACAATTTTAGTTGATGCCATAGGTGATATTTTGTCCAAACATGTTGGATAAATATCATACGTGAGTTCAAGTAAATAGGTCTACCTATTACATGCACAAGTCAGGTGCCACAAAGTGATATGCACTTTCTTAAGTGTAATGGTCTTGGAAGAATGTATCCATTTCAAACTAGGGAATAAGCCCAGTCAAAATTGTGAACTGCCCAGTCAAAAAAGTGACTATGATGCATTGATGGTATTCAAGGCTTCAACTGATTCAAACAACAAACTTCGCTCTTGGAAAACCAGGGAACCATGCATAGGAAAATGGATCGATGTCATCTCTCTAAACAATAGGGTTATACGGCTTGTGCTATAGAGCCTTGACCTCACTGGTCTCATAGAATCCTTAACTGATTTAGACCAGTTTATCGTCTTAAGCCTCAAGGGGAATTCGTTTGAGGATTGATGTATGTTGCTTATATGGTGGGATAAGAGTTGTAAAATTGAAGTGGCCAGTGCAGAGCTCCCAAGCTTGGTTCCCCCTTTTTTTTAAAGATTGGTCTGTGTTGCTTAGATGTTGAAATATGAGCTGCTGTAAAATTCTAGATGCTGTAAAGTTCTTAAGTGATCAGTGCAGAGCTCCTACGACATTATGAGATCATGGGTGCTGAAAAGGCATGAAACTATGTTTAAACCCAGAGCTTTTCCAACCCAGAATTGGAAGAAAAAGAACCAAAATTACTACAGGCAGCTTTACATTTCTTTAAACTTTTTATGTATGGATAATTTGATTATTAGAGTATCTTCTATTCTGCAATACAGGGGATATGATTATATGTGTGTATTTGCAAGTTTGATTTTTTCTGTATGTTCCTTTCTGCCACACTGGGGATATCAATTTATGTTTGCATTTGGGGATTTGATAATTGGAGTATATTCTAATTTGTCAAGTTGGGGAAGCCAAGAATTCTGTTGGACAGTTTCTTTGACTGCATCACGAAGATTGCTGCAGTGCTGGCTCTTACATGAATGGGTGAGGCTGGCTGCAGAGTTAACACTACAACCAGACTTGCCCAATGGAGAATAGAAAATTTGGCTTCTTATACTTCCTACAGGAAGTCTGATCCTTTCAAGATAGGGGTGTGGAATTGGTAAGCATCTTTATTTTGGATTTTTTAAACAGTCGTATTGATGCTCAACATACAGATGGGGAATGGTCAGTAGAAAAGGTTCTTCAGGTCATAGTTTCTAATAGCTGGTCATGGCGGGGTGAAGGGATGAAGGTACAGAATTGGCTATGACATGGTAGAAAATGACGATAGTAATATGAAAAAAACTTTGTTTTGAAAGAGTCATGTTTCAGTATTTGAATTTGCTTTTATTATTCTCTATATTTGTTGTTAGTGGTTTGATTTTTCCTAATTATATATGGTTTGTGTGTTTTTAAATGTTCACCCAGTTAAAATTCACCTATGAGCAGGAACTTCACCCAGAAGAGTTTTTTATTCCATATGTGTGGAAGTTAGTTGTATCGCAGAGGTATGGTAGCAGATAAATTCTTAGGATTTATAATCTTCTGATCTCCCCTACTGTTGAAGTTTTTCTGTTCAATGAAATAGTGATTTACAGTGATTGTTTTCTTCATTAAAAATGAAAATGGTCTCAAAACTAACATGTTTTTTAGTCAGTTCATTATATGTTAGTGGTCACTAATGCAAGGTAAAAGTTGGTAAACCCCTCAAAAATTTGTAATTTTCTACAGTCCAAGATTGCACGCAAAAAGATTTCATACATGATATGTTAAATTGTTTAATACCATGCCTCAGTTTTATAATTCGTGACTTGTTGAAAGCATCAATTTTCTACATTTATTTACATGGTGATCTGTGTATTGTATTCAGTGGCGTGGATTTCAATCTCAACACCATTCACTTATTTCAAGAAAGGTCACCTGTAGAGGTGAGTATTCATTACAACCTTTGCTTCAAGATAGGGGTGTGGAATTTGGCCACTATACTCCTATTTGACCATTATTCTTCAGCCCTACTCCTCTGCTTGATTGCCACTTGATTTGAGATCTACAAAATGAGCGATTCTTGTTTCAATGTCATGGCTATTGTCGTTCTTTGGTTCTGTCGGCTCCTGACTCTTTTCCCCCAATATTTAATGCATTGCTGAAGTGGAGTGGTTATGAAATCAGCGGGTTTATGTGAATGAAATAAATGGGCTTTGACTTGATAATGCTTTCAGAGGGCCTTGTCTCTGAAAGCCCCATATTATCACTTTGGATTGTAGTCTGAACAGAAAACATAAATGATAAAAGCAAGCAGGAATTGAGAGAATCTCTAGGTTGGTTATGACACTGTTTTTGGCAGAGTAACTGGTATAAGGTATCATTCTGTGTTTATGAAATGATAACTTTTAATCTCTGATAAATGAGAAAATAAGATGGGGTTGAGGGACTTGCCAGGTCTTTCTTCCATGTGATCAAAATTGGTTTCTTCATGTATTTGTCAGTAGAAATTTCGCAGGTGAGTAAAATATTTAATTTTCCTATGTAATTTCTAGAGCAATTGCCTACTGTTGGTTGATTTCGCACAGGAAAGTCAATTTCTTAAATTTCTGTTATATGTGAAACTTGATAATTTGATATGAGATTGGATTGATGGATGGGCTGGTTGATTTCAGAAAAAGATTATCAACATAATGATGATGTTTTATAGGATCTTAGACTGGAGATTATTCGAAATGGGGGTTTACGTTTGAGAAGCCGATTGCACTGCAGGCTGGAGAGAATCATATTTCCCTACTAAGCATGACAGTTGGATTCCAGGTTCAATTCGATACCTGAACGCTTAGAGGATATAAATATTGAAAGTAAAGTTTATTTCTTTTAAATGAGCAAGGACTTAAAATTTATCTATTACTGAGGCTATGAATTAATGTGAATTGATTTTTTTTGGTGAATAGAACATCGGAGCTTTCTTTGATACATGGCCGACGGGAATAGATGGTCCTGTGAAATTGTTGGGACTTAGAAACGCTCCAATGGATTTGAGCTTCCAGACATGGTCTTACCAGATACTTACTGCCAAACTAGGTTATGTTATCCATTTGTTTTCTGCCCATTTCTAACCTGCTTTTCATGAGTAATAATCCCAGCGAGTTAGTATGGTTGTGGTATATGAGAGGTACATCCCTTGTGTTGTGCTCTTTGGATTTTGCCATTGGGATAATGTATCGAGCTGTGAAATCTTCCAGGGAACTTCAAAAATTGCACAAGAAAATTCAATTACAGATAATTCATATTTCTTGTTTAGAGAGTAGTTCCCAAACACTGGGGGCTATCTATCCATAAATTATGGCAGGTGGAGAACATGTTTCAAATCCTTTGTTCATTGTTTGGCCTTGGGTATTTTCATACATTAATGGGCACATGCACTTACCTCGATTTTTCTGTATGTTTACAAATTAAAGTGTAGATTTTTTTAGAAGGCATTTACTCTTTCAATGAACAAAGGCATGATTAGCTTGTTTTTACTCCATAGTATAGTCTCTACATTTTCTCTCTCTATACATGCTCCTTGACAACAATTTTTCTTCTTGTTTATGCTTTTACAGCATTATATACCAAATGTTTTTAAAACAAAAACATGATTTTAATAATTGCTTAATCCAAATCTAAATATGCAAAACAGAGAGATGCAGAGCCATATATACTAACAGTTTAAACATGCTCTTTACTGATGTACAAAAAGCATCCCCTACATTCTTCTTCTTCTTTTAAAAACATACCAACTTATTCCTACTTGTATGGCAAGAAAAAAAAGCACAATTGGCAAGACTGCTCTTACAATGCAGATGCGACCATGTATGCTTGAAACTGAAGGTAATGAAGAGAAGGAAGATGAGTCCGAATTTGATGTTTGAGGATACATGGAAATAATCTGATTATTTACTGCTTCTGGTGTAAGGCATACCTTTACAAATGAGATTGTAGGAACCGAGATGTAATGATATCCACTGATGAAACTAGTCCTCTTGATCCTGCAGATGCCGAACCCATCATTCAAGGCTGTTGCAGCAACACAGGACCTGTCCTCGACCCAATTTTCCATGCAATCCTTGGTGTTGAAATAGTCATACACATCGTGAGGAGGAAAGATTCTGAAGTACAACAACTTATGAACATTTTCAGGTTATGATTTCAACAAAGAAGAGACTATATTTGATTATTGGATTTTCTTCTCTGATGCGCCATAACTTATTCCAATCTTTGCATGCAACAGGTTTCTAGGAACTCCCAATGAAGAAGTGTGGCCAGGAGTGACTAAAGTGAAGGGTTTTCATATCTACCTCGAATGGAAACCTCAAGATATAATTTGTTCTGTTCCAGAATTGGAACCAAGCGGTTTAGATCTGTTGTCTGCAAGAGTCTTACTCTCTCCCTCAAACCTTATTTTTCTTTGTTTCTTTGCATTTTTGTTGGAATAGTAAACCAAAGAAATTTAAATTCGGTGATTTGCAGGAAATGCTGGTTTATGAGCCATCCAAGCGAATCTCAGCAAAGAAGGCACTAGATCATCCTTATTTTGAGGACCTCGATAAATCACAATTCTGAGTCCCTTTAAGGATTTAAGCAATTCAGGATAGTGTGTAGGTATCACAATTATTACATTGATTGGTTAATTGATTTGTGCTTTCCTAGAGGTTTTTATAAATGGCCTATTGTCTGAGAAATAATATCTGCAAACTTGTTGGCTGGTAAATAAGTTTTTTGTTGTGTTTGCACAAGCGAACGGGCAATGTTGGTCAGACCTCAAATATTGTACTCCCCACACTAGGGAGGATTTACAGTGAATATAAGATTTTGATATGGCATGAAAAAAGTAATGATAGTTCTTTTTGGTGGTTGTACAATTCGAGTCCCATTTTATCTTCCCATCTCTATCTTTTCCTGGGAAACTTGTTTGAATGTATGCAAAATATGATAAATATCGAATCTACCCAATCTACGTGTGAGAATTTTATGGGTTGGAAACAAGTAATATCAAGAGGCAGTTTGCTTTGAAAGACGCTTGGGAAGATAGTTCATGTGAAATTTGCAGTGTGTTAAGTAGATGATGATTGCATTTGATGATGATTGGGACTGATTTCATTGAGTATGTAAAATAAAATGCTCCTTTTGAATTCCACCAGGAAACGCCCCAATTTGTCTATAGAATCCATGTAATAGGAACATAGTTTGGCATAGACGCTTAAATTTCCTGCAGAGCATAATGCTGATAGCCTTGATAGAGTCATACTGTGCAATTCTCTTAAAACACTGATAATAATACACAAAGCTTATCCATTGTAGGCTAGTTTTCCCAAGTTGGGTTTCTGGTGTTGTATTAATCCTTAGTGCAGGACATTCTCTGCAGTTCATGAAGCTCAGTCACTACCTGTTGGCTACACTCTTAAAATAAACCAATTTATTTTTTGTGATTCGATGCGATAATCTGTTATTATGATAATGTGTTATGAATGGGTGGAGATCGATTCGGCTCCCACAACTAATTTGCAACTTTTTTTATTGAGTGAGATGTATATATACCGAGCAATGCACTACTAATTCCTTAGATTGTTGGTTTGAATCTCCATTACTAAATCTTGTTGTCTGTCAATTTTATTGATTAGCATCACTAGGAGGCAGTAAATCAGGATTCAAGCATAGAACATAGTAGTCTTTTTGTTTGGGAAGTAATCATTGGGTAGTTTATTTATTCCTCTGGTAGAAAGTTATTCTTTTTTTCTCAGATTTGAAAGTCGTTGTCCTTATAGCAATGAATAATGTGTGAGGGAGCACATTTATAGTATAAACATGATTGTTATTTTGTTATTATTAAACCCCCACTGTCTATGGGTGAATTTGTTCTTTTTTATCATTGCGAGTGTTATTATGTTATTATTAGAGCCCCACTATCTATGGATGATTGTGCTCTTTTTTTAATGGATCATTTCTCCCCCAGGAGATCTTAATTTGACGGGAGACCATTGCATTGGTTGTAACATTCACAAAAAAGTGCCCAATTTACTTATGTTCTTCAAACTACGAATACTTGTGAGGATTTTATGACTTGGAAATAAGTAAATCAAGAGGCAACATAAGTTGGGACTGACATGAAACCTGAAAATCCATGCTTTTTAGTGCTTAGAAAAAATTCCCCCATTCCATAAAACAATTTTTATGGGCTGGTAAGATGGATCATATGAGATTATGTGTAACTAGACATTGTTTCAAGTTTGTTGGTTGTTTGATGGATCATGTGATTGTTTCATCACCATTAGGGTGTTCCCCTCGTTGCAACTGCCCAACTTCATCAGTTTCCTACAGGCCCCTTCGGACCCCATTTCCAAACTAACATTGGCCTTAGATCCTTCTCTCTCAAATGGGCATTTGCAAAATGGTCCTGTGGCATTAAAGCTACAGACACCATACAAACCACAGGTACCAAAAACATCACATTGATTCTCCAGAGCCTGCCATGCCACTTTCCAGACCTGAAGTTTCTCAATCCATGAATACATTCTAAGGTTCCCATCAGCATCCAACCTCAAAAGTCTCAAATTCACATTTGGGTCTGTATAATCTTCACTGTGTCTCGACCAAATGATGGTCCCCTGTCTATCAAAGAGGCCAAAAACTCCAATCCCTTGTAAAACTGCTCCAATGGTGTTACTAGATTTTGAAGAAGAAAATTGCTCTTTAGTTCCGCTTTCCCATTAAATCACTTCACTGCACCATCTCAGCACCAGATTTCCAGTCTTCGTTATATCCAATAATAATATAAAATAAATTTAATTATTTAGTTGTTTTTAGTTTGATTTTTTGAAAGTTTTCTTGTGGATTTAATTTTTCTATCATATGGCAAAAATTTACTAAAATCAAGAATTTGATGAATAACCTTTACACAATCGAAGTGTAATTCAAACACCCAAAAAAAACTAAAAACAATTCCATTAATTATTCTTGACCAATTATATTTTTTATACATATTTACATATTTATCTAACAAAAAAACTACTCAATAATAAATAATTTAACAAGGCATGTGTTATAAGTTGATGTGGGCCCGGGAGATTTCAAATGTATCGACATATAAAAATAAAAATAAAAAATAAATAAAAAAAATAAATTATGAATAAATAAATAGAAATAAAATAAAACAAAAATAAAATTAAAAATACAAATAAAATAGATAAATAAATTTTTTAATTAAAACATAAAAATAAAATAAATAAATAAATAGAAATAAAAAAATAAAGATTAAAAAAAATAAAAATAAACAAATAAACAAATAAAATTAAATAAAAATCAAATCAAATAAATTAAAATTTAATAATATTAAATTAATAATTTTTATTTTTATTAAAAATAAAATCCAATATTCCATATCGTCACAAATGAACAAAATATTCATCTCCTTCAGTTATTACACATTTTATCTCTCATATACCACAAAACGATTCACATCTCCTCCTTTCGGCGTTCCCTTGCACCCCCGGTGCAATTGCTAGTATACACATGCACATAATCAATCTTCCTAAAAAATGGTTGATCTTTGTATGCCTTAGACCATTAAATGCCACAAATCATAGTAAGATGTGCTTGAGTGTGGATTGAGTAATCACATTGTGGGAATAATAATATGCATCTCTTATGTATATCACAAGAAGAAATGTGAATTGTAGAATTCATGTGAGGTCATAAGAGAGGCATCATGTCATTATGTTAAGGATATAAATATAAAGGGGTGTAAAAAATGTTAATGAAAAAACAGATACCTACAATATATAGTGAAAGCAGGGGTTTTTTTAATTGGGAAAATGCAATGGGTTAGTATTGGTAGGGGGTTAAATAAAGTGATTTTTAGAGGTATTTTCCAATATGTAGTCAAATTAAGGGTATTCTTTAGTATGCCATGAACGCACGTGCTATGCCATAGGTTAATTGAGTGACACCCCCGTGAGCGACAGCCAGAGGCCGAGACCCAAATTGTAACAGTCACATCTTCAGTTACGTTGTAGAGAAATCTACATTACAATTTTTTTCCTTCTCACTGGCCAGATGTAATGCAACTCTTCCTTTACGAAGAGACTGTTGGCTTTTGGCCTTCTATCCTCAGTTGTGATTTCTCCCCTTCCATCGATTTGTATTCCGGCAAAATTCGTCTATTTATTGTAAATTCTAATTATTTGCAAATGGGGAAAGTCCGAGGTCTGAAAACTCAGAAGTAGGGGAATAGTGTGGTAGTGAGCATTGCGCTCCGTTGTACAGTTTGGCAGGGAATTAAATAAAGTGATGCAGCTCTGATTTATGGGATTCATGTGGTATGAGTTTTAGCATATGTTTCTCCTTTATGTTTCATATGTACATTGTTATGTTACACCATTCATTCATTAACATCTCCAGTTGAATGTTTTCAAGTTAGAAAGGTAGAATCCATTTTATATGCTCTGCCTTGGGGAATCATTCATACTGTGTGTATTTTCTTCTGTTTGAAAAAAATTCATTTATTATGCCCTTTTCAACTTCTCAACAGTCTTTCCATTTCATCTTATTTAGACTTGATTGCTAAACCTCCTGCCTATCTTTCCCTATGAAATATTCTGTATCCCGATTTAATTCCTCAGTTCATACTGTCCTCTTGTCCCATACATCCTTGAAATTTCAGTAATTCATCAAAACTCTTTTTCCCATTTATATACCTAGCCTAAAATCAGTTCATTACCATTTTATTGAATATCTATTCTACGGAGAGAGCCCTCTCCTGTCCTTGTAGGGCTAGCTACAAGGTTGAGCATGGTTTAGTTGTTACCCTGATTTGCCTTTTTCAGCCTGAGGTTCAGATTGGGTGCTAACACCAATCATGGGAGAGTAGAAATCCTCTCTAGGGACATGTTTTAGCTCCCCACAGAGACCAAGGATAAAATTGTATCCATGACTTTGCACTGAGGTTACCTCACAAGAGGATCTGTAGTTACGTCGGAAAATAAATTATAAAATCATTTGATGTTCAGATCAAAATATCAGGACAAAGCAGGGTATCTGCTTTTAAAATAATGCTACAACGGTAGGTGAACAGTCATTCATTCCAGAATGTGGTGGTTGAATTCTGATCTCCTTCTACAACAAGTAAGCAAGTAGGGGCAAGCACTGAGAGTAGGCACTGGGTTGATTAGAATGCAACTGAGACAAAGTGGAGCAGAGAAAACAAGGGCATGGGGAGTAAAGGAAATATTACTGTTACTTGGTAGAGTAAACTTTTCTATTGCTTAGTAGAGGAAACACTCAACCATGAGTAGGTCAGTGTAGCACGAAGTTTAACAAAACCAATTTAGGCACACAGAGATCAAATGAGCACATAGATGCTCAGAAATCACCCACGTTACAAATATTTTCTTGTTAATCCTGCATACTAATTATGAAATAAATATCAAGTTTTCTACTAGTTAAATAAATAAGGCTACCAACAAGTTATTGATAAAGTGTACATCCACTCCCTAAAAGGATTACACAATATTTATAGCTTTTTATTATAAATTTCCATAGAAATATTCACTACATATTTAGGTTACGAAATGAGCATACAATCATCCATCTAGAGGACTTGGATGTCCAAAAAGAAATGCAACAACAAGATTAGTAATTTCAAATGTTGATGCTAAAAAAATAAATTCAAAAATTCACAATGTTTTTACTGATGACTAAATCATCCACATATAATGTAATAGTTAATATTTCAACTCTTACATCCAAACATAAATATTGTGACTCCACTCATAGTGCTTGAAGTTAAGATTGAGTAAAATGATTTCAATTTTATCATATAATACCCTTAGGATCTATTTCAAACAATGAAATATTTCTTAAATATACAAATAAGAGTATTATCCTTCTTGCATCAACTCCAAAAACTCAGTTTGTCTTGATAACGAATTTTGACTTCTTGCATCAAATCCAACAACTCAGTTTGTCTTGAACCTTGATAACCAATTTCGAAAAATGCGATGCAATTGTTCAAAAAATTTCTATACCAAGGTTATGAATTTTGGATGTCCCAAAAATAATAATTTTTTGCTATTATGAGTCAAATATTGATCACATCGAGATATGAAAGAAATTCATATAAACTATTCCCTAACAATCTATGTAAACATTATGATTTGCATCTAAAAAACCTAGTAATTTTTCTTGGAGAATGTTCCATTCCTGCTGAACTTTCTTCATCCATTTACGCTTATTAATATGTTGGGAAAAAACATTTAAAAACTTCAATCATACACCATAAACATGGAAAAGAACGTTTCTTTTGGCAAAAGAAATCACAAAAAGGGATGAGAAGAGCATGCCCTCTAATAAATGTATACCTGGTTTGTTTCTTGGTGGTAGAAGTGATCCATAGGGTCCTTTACACTGTCAAACTATTTGAAGTGACCTAGGTCATGACAACTACTACTGGGCAAGCTAAGCAGTGAAAGTTCCTCCCTTTTCTGTTCCATATGCACTATATCTTCCTCAATTTTCTGTTTCATATCAACTTTACTGAATATCAACTTAACTAAATAAAAATCAACAACTTTCCAGCTTGCAAGGCCATCTTAATCATATTCTTCAGCATTATTGCAAACCGATACAGCATCTTCATCTCTACGAACCATAAATATTTTTGAGGTCCAACCTGCATAACAAACACAAAAAATTAACCTTTGGCAACAAAATTAAAAATTTCATGTTGTTTATTTTGTGATAGCCTGTCTATAATGTGGCAATGATACCAACGAAGAAATGGTAAGACGTTACCATGGTTTAATTTAATATTATAATAGTTGTAAGAACTATAGATAGTAAGTTATAATTTAAATAGAATGGTAGGCAAGTATGTTAAAGGTTATAATAAGGGTAAGTGTAACCTTGGGAAGAGAATTGAAAAGGGGGGGAATACCAATTATGTATGATAAAGGATGAACTTCTTGAAGAGGAAGTTGGTTCTTGGCAAGGTGCTTGGTCTACATAGGCTTCCTAATATCTTAATAGTCCAAACTCTATTTTGTATTAAAGGATTTTTTTTTAGATCATCTGGAAGGCATGGGTCAATGCAAAAGCTTTAGATTTAGATTTGGAAGGCATGGGACATGGAAAGACTAAAATGTTGACTATGGAAGTGAAGCCTGTGGCTTCATCCTTAATGACAATGTTGGGGATGCATTTGACATTGTGAATCACCCTTTTCTTGTTCAATATTATATCACTCACCTCCAAGGTGATGCATTTCCAAGTAAAGCATGAAATGATAAAACTAATAACGTAATTACATTAATCACTCCCTTCATGACATTATCAAACT
This sequence comes from Pinus albicaulis, assembly GCA_034641835.2. Classification (NCBI taxonomy): domain Eukaryota; kingdom Viridiplantae; phylum Streptophyta; class Pinopsida; order Pinales; family Pinaceae; genus Pinus; species Pinus albicaulis. Next base: position 115,728,486 of record CM076569.1, read on the forward strand.
ACCTTTTTAGCATAATTTCGATTCGATAGCATATATTCTTATGTCAACTATTAAAAGGAATAACAACATTGGAAGTATGTGCGACAAAATTCCAACTTGTTGGTAGATACCTACATCCACTATACAATTCAGCTCACCTAAAAATGTAGACTCTCTCACCCAAATCCTACACGATCTCCTTGGGGCTCAGTTTGCATCATCTCAATATTATGTGTAGCCTAAAATGTAGAAACCAAAGTTAATATAAAAGCTTGCGAAAATAAATATAATAAACATAATAAATATGCTTAACAAAAAGTATCGATACCTGTGTCACGAATGGAACCTGAGAAGGAATAATCTCTTCAGGTAGCCCTTAATGTGTAACACATACCTGAAAATTAAATAATTTTAAGAGCCACACCATATAAAATTATGTTCATCTTAAAGTCACTTGAAATTTAACATAAAAATTTAAATAGATAATGCCTTTGATACCACTGGAACATATGGAGGTATCATCTCTTAAGGAAGCCCTTCATGTGTAGTGCTAACATGAAAATTTCATAATGTTAAGACTCATACCATATAAAATTATGTGACATAAATTCATTTTCAATTTGACGTACAAAAATATAGATAGATAGTAATGAATGTGGCACCTCAACATGATCATGTCCATGATCTATAGAATGAGGATAAGGGGAAAAGCAATGTTGATCTAAGAATGTTGTAAACTGAATAAGTTAAATAAATATATTTTTTTAAGATTTTGGAGACTAAATGTATATACACCAAAAAAACATGTTACATGCACTCTGTCTCATCTTATAAATGTGTATTTTAAAATAGATCAAAACATGCTTGTACATACCTCTCCCATGGTGTGCATTTGTTGTCTAATGGCCTGCTCATAGTGGTATCTACAGGAGGATGCATACTCCAGAAGCTCATGTTGCTCCATATCCCTCAACACGTCATCTAGAATACTCACAAATTAACAAAGTCTTGCACTAGATGAAGGTTGGCTTGTCCCTAACCCGAATTCCACCCTTCCTAAAGCAGTTGCAATATGTCGTTGTATCTTCTCCCTCATATGAGATGCAACACTAGAGATAAGGGCTAACTCCTCTGGAAATGTAACTAGCCTAGGTGGTCGAGGTGTTAAACGAGGTGTTGGAAGCCTAAACCCAACATCTCGCATAACATTAGGTCACTCATATGTACAACGATTTCCGGCTCCATAGAATTTGGATCCCGTCTCTGTATAATTAGGGTCCATGTGCTCTAGGGATTCAGCATACAACGTCCTAACAAAATATTGTGGCACCTCACCATTATTTGGGAACTTCCCGTGTGCATATCGTAAATTCTCATAAATATAAGGTGCAATATTTGGATCATTGAATCTTGCAATCTTCAGACGTTTTTTGTCTTCAGGCTGCAAGTCAAATAGTGACAAGGCCATTTTTTAGTGACCCTACTTTTAACTTCATTTTAGGAGTGGATACCAATCACTGACGCTCTCGTCCTATGCATAATGTAAAAAAAAACTTGGGTAGATGGTCCAACCCCATGATAAGGCTCTATCAAACTCTCCAATTTGTGCAAAACAATTTGGAGACAATCTCGACTAGGGGCAGAGAGATTGCAACTTTGAAATTAATTGCACAATCTCGTGGAATGCTTCCTCATCCCATCAATAGTAAGTAAGGAGATGGTTTCTTCCCAAGGCATCTCCTCAGGAATATCACTGGGATGGGCGTAAAGGAGCTCATAGCTCAGATTTTGAGCAAACTCATGAACCCTATGATCTCTCCCCCTAAGAGGGCGACGACCTCCACCTATAACATGTTAAATTATTGCAAATATTAAAAATTAAATAATTTATAAGGAAATTTTGTATTTAAAAAACTTGTCTGGTCATTTGAAAATACCTCATGGAAAAACTATCTCATCCTTTTCGCTCATCAGACTATGACTGTTCCCTTCTAAGGAATGAAGGTCTCTACTAGCCATTGTACAAAACATTAAATTGTTTTATCACACAAGTACATGAGACACACAATAAGTTTCACATTAAACATACATCAAACAATAAATTTTCCTTTATATTTTACCTGAACTAGATCTATCCAAGTGTGGGATGGATGCCGCAGGTTGAGACATTGTTCTCCTTTGTCCCTTAACAACAATAGGGCCAACCCCAACTCCTAAATTTTCACCTATGGAGCATAATGTTTTCACATTAAACACATGTGATTTGAAAAACAAAATTCACCTGTTCAACATTGAATATAATGTAAACTTGAACATTTTAACTAGCAATCTAATGTGTACCTATACCATGTATAATATACCCCTCAAAATGGGATCTAAGAAATTAGGGACGAATGGGAACAACTCTATGAGGCTCAAATTTTATTTGGTGGCTGGGCACACGAGTCATATGAGTGCATCCACCTATGCAGGACAAACAAAATTCACATTAATCACTTTTGCACAATGAACAATAAATATAACCTACTTGAAAACATGACATAACTAAATGTCCAATGTACTTGATAATCCTCCTCTCATGGAGAGGTCTCTGGAGGGCTCGCTTGATGCCATTGTTACTATAGTATCAAATCAAATTTCTTCCCCTCATAAACAAATTAGAAAACAAATTATCAATCGACAGTCATGTCATCAACCAATGGATAACAGGTACTATAGCTCCTTGACATACAAGGGCTCGACAATAGTACATGGCCTAATATCTCATGGCACTAACTAAGGCGGGTCAATCGTTCCTCCAATTGTACAACTTGACTACCTAGGTATTAGTGAGTGGTATCCTCGAGTGTTGTTCTATGTCTTTTGGAGCAATAGGATGTTTGGTTAGCCTATCAAAAGAGGGCTTCAAGTATACCTAGGGGAATTCCTATATTCCTAAAGGTACATTTAGTTGAGATTTTATTTACAAGTATTGTCTTATGTTGTAGTACTACAGGCGATACTAGCAAGGGATACAAGTGTTTCACACAATGTGATTCCACTTTATTTCCTACGTTTATTGTTCCTCTACTGCAATATTAACCAGTTATGGATAGATCATCGTGTTATTAAAGGGAATTAGAACAAAATCCCAAAATAAAGTTTAAATATATATGAGCTTGCTAACCAAAGGAAAGGTCTCCTAAAATAGAAAGAAAATAACTTGTGCAAGGTATATTTTGAGGCTGAAATTGCAAAATGTTCACAACTCCTGTTATACTTCTTTGATTGGCTATTATGATCCCCATCATGAAATGCTAGAAGATCATTAGATCTATTGTCACTGGATTGGTAGAAATTTTTGCAATCTATCAAAACATATCCAATCAGTTGAATTTTCTTCCTTCCAAGAAAAAATTTAAAAGATGTTGAGTTTACATAAATGATATATCCAATTATTGTACTTCATTTTGGAAAATTATTTTCTTCTACGATAGGGTATTTTTCAAGAGGAATTTAATTTTGAAATTTCATTCTCCAAGTTCTGCATAGAAAATTTCAAACTACTTGAATGCTGATATACTCTCTTTTCCAAAACAAACCAACAAAGATATATTTTTTTCTTTTTTGATTTTGTGCCCAAAATTTTTCTCACTGCCCAAGAAAGAACTTTGACACATTTTTTCTTTTAATCAACTCCAAAACTTTGGAAAATCACTAAATGTAGTGCAAAATCTAGGAATACAAGAGAAAGAGAGATAAACAATAACAAATATCTCTTTGATTATAAGATATATAGAGCTATGTTAATTTTCCTCTTCAAGGGTGTACCTTGCAAGAACTGTGCTCCAAATAAAATCAAGGACATTGACAATACATTTCATAACCTTCCACACAATAGATAACTATCCATAGATAGCCTAAACTACCCAAGGCCGTAATAATAATGAGAGCATACTAACTAATTTGGACCCTCTTAACAAATTGGGCCCTTTTTGTAATGGGTGAACTATTAGCTAGCTATTTATTGGGCCTTCTTGAATGAAGGTTGCCTCATACGTTAATAAGTTATATAAATAAGGGGTTTAGGATATGACCTTCACATGCCCTCTCCATTGGAAAGAAAATTTGTCCTTAAGGGTAAAGGTGAGGAAATAGTTGTATATTCCCATGTGGATATTCAAGTTGCATATATTTCCACTAGATCAATACTTCTCTAATTATATGTCTACACAATTGATGCTTTGTGGTATCCAATAGTGCTTGTAGTGTTGGAAGAGTTTTTTATTGATTTCAAAGGGTTTATAGGCTTGCATTAATTTGATGATTTTCATGAACAAATCAAGTGAATTTGGGTACAAGGACTGTCTAGATTGGTAGCCATTGCAAGGCCATTTCTTTTGATAGGTGGCACATTTTGTGGGTCCTCTTAGTTGGTGAGATATAATTTTTTGAAGATTGATGCCCCAAATATGGGTTTAGGACCAACACCTAATCTCCATGATCACATCAATGCAGAGATTTTTGCTGGAACTATTTTACGAAAACAAGATGTTGTGATGCACCTTACATGGACATTCTTTTATCCGCACTTGGTATGTGTTATGAACCTAATTCATAAATAATGTAATAAATATAGTCATTAATAGAATAAATACAAATAAATGTAATTACTAAATAATCAATTAGGATTATGTTAAGTAAGTCATTAGGTTAATGAAAAGGCATGTCTAAAAGACATGCCCATTCGTGAAAAGGTACCTGCATAGGTATAAAAACAGGACCTCATTGTATCATTCAATCATCTTATTCATATCATATCAATAAATATTTATTATTATAAATACCTCTTGTGTATTTTTATAATTAAATCCATTTTGCTATTAAGTCTACAAATCTACAAGTCTTGCTGCTACAGTAACCAGATCTACAAGTTCCATTGCTACAGTATGGATCTAATATGAAGTAACCATTATTAATTGTTATTTTTGTGTGATGATAATATAGAGGGATGCTCAAGTTATATTGTGTTAGTATTTGTGATATTTTAATTGTTAGTTTGTTAGCCATATTGGTTCAAACCTTTACATAATCTTAAAATATATTGTCTTATAGGGGAGTTCCTGTTAGTACTTCGAACAAAATTATTTCTGAAATTAATTCTGATCTCATACATTCTGAATTTATCCATGAAATTAAGGACCCTGATTTCTAATTGGACAATGGCTATTAAAAATACCATATTTTGGTAAACAAAGATGCCATACGTGCTAGATGTTTGAATGTTATTACCTAAAATTGCTTTGGGTACTATTTTGTATAAAAATAGTTTTTTTGTTTCTCTTATCAACCCAAGGAGGCATGTTGGAATTTGTAAAAAGCTAATATTTGTGTCAACAGAGTCGTTATCCATGTCTAGTTGAAATGGTCAAAGGTTTCTGTAAGGATACCACTCATAGTGTTGGAAATGTTGTCATTGATGGCAAAAGAATTGGCAAAGAAGGAGCATCTGAAACTGTAACCATGAAAAGAGGAAAAGCAAAGTAGCAGCAGAAGAAGAATGCATAATTGAAGCAGAATTGTCCAGAGACAGAGTAGGAGAAAAAATGCCATCGAATAGAAAAGAATAAGTGAATGTTCTAGTAAATGGTAATTCACCCTGATCGAATCCGTGATAAGTAAGAAATCCATTGAAGGAATTAATGGTTGCGAAGAGATGATGTTTTTTCTTGCAGAATCAAGAACTTGAATGTACAGTTAGCAACGGAACTGTGACAGGATAGAACTACGAACATGCAATGGAAGGTTGATATATTATAGCAGAATTGAAGACAGAATGACATTGAATTTCCTCGAGTTGATGTTTGTGAGGAAATCCCGTCCATTGATTCTTCATTCCCCTCATAGAGGAAGCCTGCGTATAACTAACTCTATCCAAATGGTAGTGAAAATCCTGTCGGAAGAGAACTACATTTGTTCGTTGTTTATTAGAAATCCTGTCGAAGATAGACCAGAGTTAACTAAGTAAGAAGGATAGCGCAAACCCAGACTAACCCTTTGGAATCATGAACAGAACCCTGCGTGGAAGAGCGGAACCGTGACCGAGTGAACAGTGAAGGTGGTTTATGGTGTTCATCACACCACCTATGTGGAGTGAGCGGTATTTGAGGAGTTGGGAGCGATTCCATAAATCATTCGACACGTGGCAAGGAGGACCCACGGAAAACCGCCTGTCACTGCGCGCCATCGCGCGTTATATTTCGACCCAGGATGCCCAGCGATATTGTTGTGCGTTTTTGATCTGGATGGAAGCCATCGGATGGTGGTCGTATGAGGAAGATGCACAAATATTAATCAAAGTATGACGGGCCATCGCACGTTAACGTTCGACATTGAAGGTCGAGTGATATGCATATATGTCGTTGATCAGGAAGCTTGCTATCTAACGGTGATCGGACGCTGGACTTGTGCGAAGTTTACTTATGGTACCATGTGTGTATTTGAGTGGCTATTGACTATATATGTGGGCCCGGGGTCAAAGGTTTATCATAAGGTTAATTGTTTGAAAGCGTTGGATATTTCTTTAAAGTGCGAAGGGTTGTAACTTTAATCCTAAAGTTCAGGTCAAAGTTGTATATATATTTATTTGTCAATTTCTTCAAATTGATAAATAAATTAAAAAGAAATCAAAGAGGCGTGTGGGGTAAACTAAAGGAAATACTGTCAAAGGAATACCATTAGCGGTTGAATGGTTTTTACTCATGGTTTTACTAAAGGCAAAAACTATATAAGGAGAAGACGATTATTGTACAAGAGTGCATGCGTAAGGGTGGTGAATGAATAAATTTCTCTAAGGAATATCTGCATGGATGAACTCTGTTCTTAATTGATAAATCTTAATCTAAGATGCACCCATGGATCAAATGATTTGACGATGATGAATCTTTGGTTTGATCGACTGACGAAATCATGAAGAACTGGTGCAAGTGAACTGAAGAAAATAAATGAATTTGGTGGCTTGCAAGGTATGTTGTGTGGAAACTGGTGGATCCAGTATGAAAATTGATGAAACGTGGTCCGCAGTGGTGCTGAGGGTCGAAGCCTTCTGTGAGGGGGTTGTAGCTCCCTTCCAGTGGTATCTGGTAAACGAGAGAAGGTTGTAGCCTTTCTACAGGTAGGTGCCTGCGTGCTGGTATAAGTCTGCGCCAGCATAAATTGTAAGAATTTTTCTTTATAATAAATATTGAAGACTAAGATAACAGCAGTAGCGGTTTTCTCCCAAATTGGGTTTCCACCTTAAATACTGGTGTTCATATGTGTGGCTTATGTTTGATGATTTGTTCTGTTATTTCTATTCATACTTACTGCTTACTAAACATTTGATGAATGAATGATGCAATGATCTAAGAAAGGACATAATAAGATCTCTAGACATACACATTGGATTCTGTAAAATAGCATATGGTTTTAAGAGAAAGAAAAAGTAAAAATTTTCAGCCCTAAATATTGATTCACCCCCCCCTCTCAGTATTTTTCCCAACAATTGGTATTGGAGCAGGTCCTTCTGAAAAAGCTTAGCCACTAGAAGGAAGATCAAGAAAGATGAGTAATCAAGATGGAACAACATCTATCAGGCCTCCGCTCTTTAACGGAAACAATTTAATCTTCTGGAAAACAAGGATGAGATCCTATCTTCAGTCTCTGGGAGCATATGTATGGGAAATTGTTGAAGGAGGATATCAATATCCAGCTGCAGTACCAACAGATTCGACAGAAAGAAAGAATTATGAAACCAATGCAAAGGCGGTCAATGCTCTATTAGGAAGTCTAACTGAATCAGAATTTGTCAAAGTCATGCAGCTGAATACAGCAAAGGAAATATGGGACAAAATCATTCTAAGTTATGAAGGTGATGCAAAGGTAAAAAGTGCTAAACTCCAAACTCTCAGAATTCAATATGAGAATCTAAAAATGGATAATGAGGAAAGCATTGCAAAATTATTTTTACGTCTTGATGATATTGTAAATCATATGATAAATCTAGGAGAAACAACAACCGAATCTACTCTGGTTGAGAAAATTTTAAGATCACTAACGGCAAAATTTCAGTCAAAAGTTTTCGCTCTTGAAGAAAAGCAGGATCTTCAAAATATTACTATGGTGCAACTTCATGGCATACTAATTGCATATGAAATGAGAAGAGGAGGACCATCTGAAGTCAAAGAAGTAGTCTTTATAACTTCTACAAAAGGGAAGGAAGTACAAAAAATAGAAGGATCAGGATATATCTCAGAAGTAGATGAGATAAAATTTGTAAAGAAACTTCAACTTGGCACAGGACGATTCAGAGGTAAGCTTCCTTTCAAATTTTTTGATTGTGGAAGAGTTGGTCATTATGCTGCTAAGTGTCCTCATAAAGAAACACATAAAAAGGGGAAGGAAGTAGTAAGAAGGAATAAGAATCATTATAGCACTAGAAAAATTTACTATACTCATGAAGACAGTGATGGGTTATCTGGTAGTGAGGAAGAATGTGAACAAGATCTTAGACTTCTCATTGCATTTGAAAAAGAATCTAGAGAAGAAAAGGATATTTTTGTGGATGCTCTAGAATACAATGATTTTCTTGATGAAAACAATTAACTCAAAATTTGCTTAGAAGAGAGTAAAATAATCATAGAAACTCTGAAAAATCAGCTTGAAGAAAAAGAGAAACACAATGAGAAATTAGAATGTGAAGTAGTAAGTCTAAGAAAAGAACTTGAGAAAGTAAAGACTCTGAATCTTAGATTTGCTAAAGGATTTGAAACCTTAGATGAGATTATCAAGGTACAACGTTCTCCCCTTATAAAGACAGGTCTTGGATATATCGGAGAATCTTCTCAGGCTTCAGCACCAAATTATCTAAAAGAAGCTACTGCTGGTATACAACATGCTGCCACTCAGCAAGGGAATAAAGAATCTTTGCAGGTAAAGCATGATCATCTCAATTCAAAGAACACTAACAGGAATATCTTTCAAAGAAACACCAATCAATAGGTAAATTCAAGAAGGAGATTTTATGATCGTAGAAATTTCTTCTTCAATGGACAATGTTTCTCATGTCACAATTTTGGTCATAAAGTTGTTCAATGTGTAGCATATAAAACCATCATGAAAAGAGAAGCAAGAAAGAAAAGGATTGATATTGAAACAAAGAAGAATACCTATAACAACTTTTATCCTCTTCAAAATGAAGTTGAATGTGCTTATTGCAATAACTTTGGCCATGAAGAATCTGAATGTAGGAGAAAAGTTCAGACAAAAGAACATGTTCCTTCAAGCTCCAAAGTATGGAAAAAGAAGGAATTACAAGTTGAAAATTGTGGCATAGCGTTATTTGCAGAAGATGAAGAAAACCAGTGGTACATTGATAGTGTATGCTCAAGACACATGACAGGTGACAAAACCAAACTTCTTGCATATAGTGCTCTAAAAAAGGAAAAGAATGTTACATTTGGAAATGATACTCCTGCGGTAATTAAGGGAAAAGGGTTTGTTTTTCTAAAAGAAAAGGTGAAAGCTAATGAAGTCATGTATGTGGATGGATTAAAGCATAACTTGTTAAGTGTAATTCAAATGTGTGATCAAGGAACTGAAGTTGTCTTTAGCTCAAAATAATGTGTGGTATGTGATCTTGATACAGGTAAAACAATTATAAAATGAAAAAGAACTCCAAGCAACCTGTATGTATTAAACAACTGCAAAGAACAATGTTACTTGAGTAAATCTTCAGAAAACTGGCTATGGCATAGAAGGTTGGGGCATCTGAGCTTCTCTCAAATCAACAAATCAAGAAGACTTAAAGCTGTTCGTGATCTTCCCAATATTACTCTACCTGAAAGTATCATATGCAAATCTTGCCAATTCGGTAAGAAAACCAGAGTGCAATTTAATGCCAAGGAAGGATCATCAAGTAAGCCTCTTGAACTCATTCATACTAACATATGTGGACCTATGAGGAAAAATTCACCACGTGGTGAACAATACTATATCTTATTTATTGATGATTTCTCTAGAATGTGTTGGATTGGGTTGATTAAACACAAAGATGAAGCATTTGAGAAATTTCAGATCTTCAAAGCACTGGTTGAAAATGAATTAGATCTAAAAATCAAGTGTCTTAGATCTGATTGAGGAGGAGAATATACATCCAATGAATTCCTTGAACTTTGTGAACAACATGGCATAAAAAGACAGTTTTCTATAGCTGACACTCCACAACAAAATGGCGTAGCAGAAAGAATGAACATAATAGTTCAACAAATTGCTAGAGCTATTCTTGATGATTCCAGAACACCTGACACATTTTGGGGAGAAGCAGCACATACAACAGTAAATATTCTTAACAAGGCACATGTTCATGTAAATAATGATAAAACTCCATATGAACTCTGGTATGGTAATTCTCCCACTGTAAAGCATTTTAGAATTTTTGGAAGCAAATGTTTTATCAAAAATAATGATGAAAAACTTGGCAAGTTTGAACCCAGAGCAGATGAAGGAATATTTCTTGGTTACTCCTCTAGGAGTAGGGCATATAAATGTTACAATAAAAGACTTTGGAAGATTGTTTAATGTATAGATGTTGTTATTGATGAGTCTCCAACAGCTCCAAAAGAAGAAAAACAAACAAAAAATGAAGACGATGATGATGACATATATCCTTCTACATCAAATAGTAATGATACAAACAGTGAACCCAATGAAGAACCCGAAGATGATTTGTTTGAAAAGGCTCCATCCAAATATGTTCAAAAGAATCATCCAGAATCTTAAATTTTGGGAGAAAAGGGATCAGGTGTACAAATAAGAAATACTCTTGTGGGATCTTCTAGCAATCTGGCATTTCTGTCCACTATTGAACCTCACAATGTCAGTCAAGCTAGAAAAGATAAATCTGAATTGAAGGGTAACCAACTCCGAAGTGAATTTCCTCCTCTTGGGCCCTATCCTAATCTTTCCAATCCCCTAAGTGAATCCTTATATAAAAGAAAGGTTGGTTTTTGATCAAAATCGAACCGGCTTCAGTAGTAAGTAGTGAGTGGGAACTTTTCCCTGTAGCCCTGCCCAGCATATCATTTATTATATCACAAATTCTCCATTGAGCGAATACTCACTAAGGATAGAAACTTAACAACTTACTATAGATGGGTTCTGAGCATAATTGATGCATTATTTTTAGTTAAATTGAGACTAATATGAAGTTGTGTTTGTGTTGAAGCTGAGGCATAAATTGAATTCCCATAGAATACAATTTACCCTAAAAAAATCAAATTCGAGACTTACCTGGCAATAGATATCAATTTTTTCTCTATCAATGGTGCTCATGGTGGTAGAATCGCTTGTTGAGGTGGCTCGAAAATGACACGTCTTGTGCTCTAGTGTATAGGTTTGCGCGGGCCAGGGTTTTGCAGAATGTCGGGGGAGACAGGATTTTGGAGTTTTTTATAAGCATAAAACTCTTAGACGAGAGTGTAAGAGAATCTAAAATCTCGGACAAGAGTTCAAACAACTCTAGGCCAAGAGTTTTAAAACTCTCGTCTAAGATTTTACCCGATAGTTTATGTCAATAAAACTCTTAGACGAGAAAATAATTAACTCTCATCTAAGAGTAGTTTAACTTCGGTCAAGCCCAATCTAACTGTCAAGTGAAACATTAAAAATCACTCGAATGAGAGTTCTAAAAAATCTCGATCAATAAATTGAGTTGACTATTTTCTCGAATGAGAAATTAAAAATTTCACTCAAATTTTGGCCATCCGCCAAAAAGTGTTTCCCAACTTCGGGTTTTCACCCTTATATTCATTTTTTGGAAGTCCTCAATGTGCTCCACCACTGAACCCTTTTCTTTGAGATTTATCAACTGGCTAAAAAAGGTGTTGCTGTTTGTATCCTCATAATGCGCTACCATTTCCTCTATAAAAATTGACCAAGTGACAATTGTTTTACGGGATCAAAGCCATCGATACCATGCAAATGTATTTTTTTCTAAATATAAAGTTGAAATGTCTACCTTTTGTGTGTTTTGCACATTATTGAGATCAAAATATTGCTCCATCTGTAATATCCATGTTACAGGATCCTTTCCATAAAACTTCCTCATATCGATCTTTGGAATATGGTGGGTCTTCCATCCAACATTAGAGTTTATGAAATCATGATTAACATTTATTTTGTCCTCATCATGAGTTTCCTCTACTACCTTTTCTCCATTAGGAAAAATTTCTTGTATCAACTTTTTCAAACCTTCCATGTTTGTTTTTAGATCATTCTTCATGTTTTCCATTTTTTCATCGATCTTAGCTTCCAGGTCTTCCATGCCAGCTTCCATGCTAGCCATGTCATATTATCTTCCATGAATTTCTTCAAACCATCCATCTTAGCTTCCACACTTTTCTTCAAAACTTCAATTTCATTTTTTGTTGCTCTTTGCGAGAGAGAAATTTGGTGCACTTTCTCATGTAATTTTGATATGTCATGTTGCATTTCTTCATATTCATGAGTCGTATTAGAGCCTTCTAAAGGTGTAATGGGTGTTGAATTATTTTTAGGGGGAATTTTATAACCCAATACTGCTATCTATTCTACAATATTCCCTTGGAATCATTTCAAATTGATTCTTCAAACAAGACTTATGCAATTCAGAAAAAAATACACACCTTTTTCTTGCTTTCAAGGAGCTCGATATTGAAACTAAATTATCTCTGTGATTTAGGATCTTCAATATCTGAAATTTGTCCCTATAGTAGCCCTATGAATCTTCTTTCGAATTCCACATGTCTGACCTGATTTGGAATTTTCAAGGCAAAGTTATGCCCAATATCCCACAATGACCTAATTATGGACTGGTTCAGTAGAGAGAGCTTGTATGACATGCCATGTGTCACTGTTTCTTCCTTCAGCTCTGAAATTGATACACAGGAAAATAAATTCCATGTACTTATGGCTAATTTTTAGAGAATTTCAATCTGATGCTTAGAGAGAGAGTGATGACGATTTTCCCTAGGTCACCTCTTTTAGATGAAATTCAAGAGCCTGCAAAAACTGTAAATTCCACAAATCATATCTCTGAAACTATTGCGAATCAAGATTTGAAATTTTTACATGATATTCCTAAGGATTTCATCTTCGTGTGATAAAATTTCAGCTTCTGGACCTTCGTAGAGAAAAAATTATAGCGAAAACGACACAATGACCTTTTTATATTAAATTCAGGAGCCTGAAAAAACCCTAACTTCCACAGATCATATCTTCGTAAATATTGTGAACCAAGATCTGAAATTTTTACAAGAAGTTCCTTGTGATTTCGGCTTCGCTTGCTAAAAATTTCTTCTTCTAAATCTTCATATAAAAAAAGTTATAGAGAAAATTCCACAATGACCTGTTTGGAATAATGAAACCCTAGAATCCAAAGCTCTGATACCAAATGTTATGAAACTAGTTCCAAAAATAGAAGAAAAGAGAGATCAACGCCTTAGAAATAAGCCACTTTGAGGGGGAAACCTTCTTTAAATTAAATGAACAATTCTTGGATGATACAAATGACAAAACCTCCTTTTATATATAGGATTCCATGGGGTCACAATATAATCCTAGCCGACCTAACAATAATAGTGTAAGGGCACAGTAATAAAAATATTGGGGTTACAGGGGTACAAAAATAAAAATAAGGGGGCTACATTAACAACAGTAAGGGACTACACTAGTAATATAGGGACCTAACAGGAGGTGAATTACAAAATACCACAAAATTTCACACACACAATAACACGAGTTAATTAATCACACAGTTTTGTTTATTACAATGAACCTAGTGACCGGTATTTAAACCTTTTTGACTAATGACTCACCCAAAATAACTCAACGTGAAAACACACAATAAATTATAATTTACCAAAAATATGACTTAAAATGACTTGAATCAACTTGACTCACTTACTCACTCTTTAAACTCACACAATTCTCCATGTGGGAGTATTTAGATATCTTTAACACTCCCCCTCAATTACGACCGTCAAACTAAAACATGACTAATGACAACCCAAACATGTCTAAGTGCTTACAATACCCAAGTTTCCTGTTTGAAACTCAAATATATCTTTTTCTAATGGCTTAGTGAATATATCAGCTAATTGATCACTCGATTTACAAGGATTCAAGTAGACTTCACCATTGCTGACAAGTTATCTAATAAAATGATATCTAGTATCAATATGCTTGATATTTTGATAAAAAAAAAACTATTATTGGATAATGTAATGGTTGAGGTGTTGTCATAATATACTGTTGTTGATCCTTGTTTTTTCCTCTTGAGTCCATTCAATACTCTTCTTAACCATACTGCTTGGCATGCTATTGATGTCATTGCTACATATTTTTATTTTTCTAATGATAGTGCCACAATAGGTTGCATGTTAGATGCCCATGAAATCACACCTGAACCAAGATGAACACATAACCAAAATTTTTCTTCCTATCATAAAAAATTCCTGTAAAATCACTATCTGTATATCCAATCAAATCCTTCTTCTCTGTGATTGCATACATTATGCCACAATGTTGTGTAACCAGCTCCAAAAAGAGAAGAAAAGAGATATCAATGCCTTAGAAATGAGCCACTTCGAGGAGGCAACCTCCAATAAATTACATAAATGAACAATTCTTGGATGATACAATTTACAAAACCTCCTTTCTATATATAGGAGTCCATGGGGCCATAATGTAATCCTAGTGGGCCACAATGTAATCCTAGCCGACCTAACAATAATTTAAGGGCACAATAATAACAAAATGGGGGTTACAAGGGTACAATAATAACAATAAGGGGGTTACACTAATAACAATAAGGGACTATACTAGTAATATAGGGACCCAACATGCCCCTCTCCTTCAAAAAAGTGTTGTCCTCAACGCTTGAGTAGCTCTGGGTGCTTCTGTATAAACTTCTCATCCTCCCATGTAGAATCTTCAGTGGGTAAGTTCTTCCACTTGATGAGATACTCCGAAATTGATCGATTCCGTAGCTGTCGAGTTCTTGTTTCCGTGACCGCTTCAGGTTCCAATATGATTTTTCCTTCCTCATCAAGTTTTGGCAATATTGTTTGAACTGGAAGATTTTCACCTATAACCTTCTTTAAGCATGAAACATGGAAAACTAGATGTACTCGCGAAGAAGCAGGAAGCTCCAATTTGTATGCCATAGTACCAATCTTTTGCAACACCTTGTAAGGACCATAGTACTTTGGCGATAATTTATTATCCTTCTTAGCTTGCTTCAAGGACATTTGTTTGTATGGTTGTAGCCGTAAAAATACCCAATCTCCTACATCAAAACTTCTCTCGCTGCGATGTTGATCTGCCTGTTGTTTCATTCGATTTTGTGCCAAATTCAGGTTATCCTTTAAGAGTTGGAGAACTTCTTGCTGATGCTCGATGTGATCTTCCACTGCTTGAACCTTTGAATTTTACCTTAAAGATGATGTGATCGATGGTGGATGATATCCATAAAGTGCCATAAATGGGGTCAATTTTGCTGCAGTATGGAAGGAAGTGTTATACCACCATTTAGCGAAAGGTAACCACTTGACCCATTGTGTTTGTTTATTAGATACAAAACAACGAAGATATCCTTCCAAACATTTATTTACTATCTCAGTTTGACCATCAGATTGAGGATGATAAGATGAGCTATGAGCTAATTGAGTACCCAAACAAGAAAATAACTCCGTCCAAAAATTTCCCATAAAAATGGGATCTCTGTCGCTCACAATAACCCTTGGGCTTCCATGTAGCTTTTGAATTCTGTCCACAAATGTAGTAGCAACTATACTTGCTTTAAATGGATGAGATAATGCACAAAAGTGTGCATACTTGGTAAGTCTATCAACTACTACCATGATGACATTCTTTCCTTCGGACTTAGGTAAACCTGTGATAAAATCCATTGAAATCTCCTCCCAACGTTGACTTGGAATGGATAAAGGTTGTAGAAGTCCCGGGGTCTTAATTGTCTCAACTTTATTGTGCTGGCAAACCAAAAATTCTGTCACAAACTTTTTAATATCAGATTTAAGGCCATCCCAAAAAAATCTTTCTTCACCCTGTAGTAAGTTTTTAAAAATCCCGAGTGTCCTCCTAAAGGAGAAGTGTGCAATTCTAGAAGAATCTTTTGTTTTAGTTGGGAATTATTACAAAGATATAAGCGATCTTTATACCATAAGGAATCATTTTTCCAACTAAATGTATCAGATGTACTAGGATCTTGCTGCAACTTTTGAATGAGTGTCCATACATCTTTGTCCTTCTTCCATTCATCTCTTGCCTCGGTTATCCAATCTGGTTGGATAATAGAAATGGCACAAAGCAATGCTTCCACCTCTTCATTCTTTATTGAGAGTGCATCTGCAACAACATTAAGCTTTCCTTTTTTGTAGATTATTTCAAAGTCATAACCCAACATCTTTGTGACCCATTTTTGCTGCTCTTCTGAAGATAGTCTTTGTTCCAAAAGTGTTTAAGACTATCATGATCAGTTTTTACCTTGAAGTTTCTTCCCATTAGGTAAGTTCGCCATTTCTTTAGTGCATGCAGTATTGCTAACATTTCCTTCTCATAAATAGGTTTCTGTAAATACTTTCCTTTGATTGGACGACTTTCAAAAGCAATGGGTCTTCCTTCCCGCATTAAAACTGCACCAATTCCATTTCCTGAGGCATCACATTCCACAATAAAGGTTTTTGTGAAGTCTGGCGTAGCTAAGACCGGTGCTAGGCACATTGCCTCTTTAAGATGTTCAAAGGCCTTAGTTGCTTCAGAAGTCCATGAAAATGCATCTTTCTTCAATAATGTTGTTAGAGGTGCTGCTATTCTCCCATAATTCTTAACAAACTTGCGATAATAGCCTGTTAACCCGAGAAATCCTCGCAACTGCTTTATTGTCTTGGGGACTTTCCATTCCTTAATGGCTTTAATTTTGTTAGGGTCTACTTTAACACCTCGTGAGATATAATATGACCCAGATATTCCACCTCTTGTACTCCAAAGAAACATTTGGATGTTTTTGCATATAATTGTTTCTCCTGCAATAGTTTGAGCACCCTGTCAACATGTTCAACATGATCCTTCCAAGACCTGCTGTAGATTAGTATATCATCAAAAAATACTAGCAAAATTTTTCTAAGGAAGGGTTTGAAAATGGAATTCATCAACCCTTGAAATGTAGAAGGTGCATTGGTAAGGCCAAAAGGCATGACCAAAATTCATAATGACCCTCATGAGTTCGAAATGTTGTTTTTGGAATATCTTCAGTCTTCATTCTAATTTGATGATATCCTGAATGAAGATCCAACTTGGTAAAATAAATTGCTCAATGTAATCCATCCAATAATTCATCAATCACAGGAATGGGAAATTTATCTTTAATGCTGAGCTTATTGAGCTCCCTATAATCGAGACAGATGCGCCATGATCCATCCTTCTTGTGTACCAATACTACAGGAGCAGAGAAAGAACTTTGACTAGGTTGAATTATACCTGCCTCTAACATTTCTGCAATCATACGTTCAATTTCGCTCTTTTGGAAGTAAGGATATCTATAAGGCCTGATGTTTGGAGGAACACTTCCTGGAATCAAATGAATAGCATGATAATGATCACGAATAGGTGGGAGTCCTTTGGGAGTTTCAAACACCTTGGAATAATTGTCCAAGACTTGTTGGAGATCTGCAAAAATAGATGATTTTGATGTCGGAACTTCTAGTTAGCATAATTGTGCAATTACGCCTCGTTGTTCTTTCTTTAGAAGCTTTTTCATGACATTAGAGCTTTTTATCCTTCCCGGCTTCCCTTCAATACCCCGTAATTCGACTTCCTTTCCTTCTGAAAAAAAATTTCAAGAAAAGTTCTTGAAAATTAAAAGCTACCGTCCCCAAAGATTGTAACCATTGTACTCCTAGTACAACATCAGCACCTCCCATAGGAATGGAAAGCATTGAACTAGTCAACACATATTCCCCCATGGTTAGCTTGATATTATGGCATTTTCCAGAGCAATTTATAGTTCCTCCATTTGCAACCATCACTTGACATTCTGGTGCTGGGTATAGGAAACAATTTAATTCCTTGGCTACCTTACAATGAATAAAATTATGGGTGCTACCTGAATCAATCAACACTATTACCTTTTTCTTCTTGATTTGTCCTTTTATCTTGAGATTTTTAGGAGTGGTAATTCCTTTCAGTGCATTACACGATATGGTCGGATTCATTTCTTCCTCTTCTGGGGCTGGTTCCTGGTGTATATCCTCTTCTTGTTCATTTTCTTCTTCCTCTTCACAATCTATGTAAAATAATTTCTTCTCAGCACACTTATGACCTTTAGTGTATTTTCTATCACAACCGTAGCAAAGCCCTTTTGCTCTTTTTTCTTCCAATTTTTGTGGTGTCAACCTTATAGGTTGTGGAAATCTAGATGTAGCAACACTTCCTTCTTTATAGAATTGAGTGGTAGGCTTCCTTGTCGCCATAATTTTACATTCAACTTTTCTTGCCAACCTGAATGCCTTCTCCAATGAATCAGGTTCCAAAACGCGAAATTCATGTTGGATGTTATCCTTTAAAGTGCCTATGAAGAGATCAATCCTGTGTTCCTCTGGAATATCAGTTACCCTTATATTCAATTTTTTAAAGTCCTCAATGTGCTGCCCCACTAAACCCTTTTGTTTGAGATTTATCAATTGGCTAAAGAAGGTGTTGCTCTTTGTATCCTCATAATGTGCTATCATTTCCTCCGTAAAAATTGACCAAGTGAAAATTTTTTACGGGAGCAAAGCCATCGATACCATACAAATGTATTTTGTTCTAAATGTAAAGTTGCAATGCGTACCTTTTGTGTGTTTTGCATGTTATGTAGATCAAAATATTGCTCCATCTGTAGTATCCATGTTACAGGATCCTTTCCATCAAACTTCCTCATATCCATTTTTGGAATATGGTGGTTCTTCCTGCCAACATTAGAGTTTATGAAATCATGATTAATATTTATTTTGTTCTCATCATGAGGTTCTTCTACTATCTTTTCACCATTAGGAAAAATTTCTTGTATCAACTTTGTCAAATCCTCGATGTTTGATTTTAGATCATTCATCTTAGCTTCCATGCCAGCTTCCACGCCATCCATCTTAGCTTCCACGCCTTTCTTCAAACCGTCCATCTTCACTTCCACGCCATCCATCTTCGCTTCCATGCCTTTCTTCAAACCGTGCATCTTCACTTCCACTCCTTTCTTCAAAACTTCCATTTCATTTTTTGTTGCTCTTTGCGAGAGTGAAATTTGTTGCACTTGCTCTTGTAATTTTGATAGATCATGTTGCAATTCTTCATCTTCATGAGTCATGGTAGAGCCTTCTGAAGGCATAATGGGTGTTGAATTATTTTTACGGGGCATCTTTTAGAACCCAATACTGATATCTATTCTACAATATTCCCTTGTAATCAATTCAAATTGATTCTTCAAACAAGACTTATGCAATTTGGAAAAAAAATACACACCTTTTACTTGCTTTTGAGGTGCTCGATATTGAAATTGGATTATCTCTGTGACTGAAGCACTTCAATATTTGAATTTTGGTATCAGCGTAGCTCTCTGAATTATCTTTTGAATGCCACAGGTCTGACCTAATTTGGATTCTCCAAGACCAAGTTGTGTCCAATCTCCCACAATGACCTAATTATGGACTAGTTCAGTAGAGCGAACTTGTATGACTGGCCACGTGTCACTGTTTCGTCCTTCGTCTCTGAAATTGATAGCCAAGAAACTAGAGTCCGTGTAATTGTAACGAATTTTTACGGTACTCCAATCCGATGCCCAGAGAGAGAGTTATTGAGCTTTTCCCACGATCACCTCTTTGAGATGAAATTTAGCTGCCTAAAAAAGTACTACATTCCACAGATCATATCTCCAAAAATATTGCGAACCAAGCTCTGCAATTTTTTGAAACATTTCCTCAGGATTTCAGCTTTGCACCATATGAATTTCAGATTCTTAACCTTTTCATAAAAAACGTTATAGCGCAAATGCCATGATGACCTGTTTAGGAGCCTAAAAAAAGACCTAACTTCCACAGATCATATCTCCGAAAATATTGCGAACCAAGCTCTAAAATTTTTAGAAGATCTTCCTCAGGATTTCAGCTTCGCACCCTAAAAATTTCAGCTTCTGAAACTTTTTAGAAAAAACGTTATAGCGAAAATGCCACGATGACCTGTTTGGAGTAGCGAAATCCTAGAATCCAAAGCTCTGATACCAAATGTTGTGTAATCAACTCCAAAAATAGAAGAAAAGAGATATCAACGCCTTAGAAATGAGCCACTTCGAGGGGGCAACCTCCAATACATTACATAAATGAACAATTCTTGGATGATACAATTTACAAAACCTCCTTTCTATATATAGGAATCCATGGGGCCATAATGTAATCCTAGTGGGCCACAATGTAATCCTAGCCGACCTAACAATAATAATTTAAGGGCACAATAATACCAAAATAGGGGTTACAAGGGTACAATAATAACAATAAGGGGGTTACACTAACAATAATAAGGGACTATACTAGTAATATAGGGACCTAACACACAATTTGTAGTTGCTGCTATGTATCTTGGAATTCTTACATCTTCTTTCCAATGTGAGTCTTTTGCAGTCTCCATAAATCTAGAAATCAAAATCACTCCTTGCATAATATCTGGTCTTATAGTTGTGAGATACATAAGGCTACCAACCAATATTTTGAATAGTCGGATTGACATATGATCGTTCATCATCCTTACTTAATTTTGTACCTGTTGTAACTGGTGTAGGGGCAGGTTTAAAATTTTCTATCTTGAATATTTTCAACAAATATCTAGCATATTTTATTTTGACATATAAAAATTCCTTTTTTAGATTGCTCAACTTCAATTCCATGAAAATATTTCATAAGACCAAGATCTGTCATCTCATATTATTTCTTCATTGATACTTTAAATTCATCTAATTCAAAATCATCAATATAAGTCAAATCATCAACATATAAACAAACAAACAAAAATCAGTCCATGCTCATTTATATTTGTGTACAAGGTAGGCTGAATGTTGCTTCTTCAAAATCCATTCTTGATCATTTAGTTTCCAATTATGCTATACCAAACTCTAGGCGCTTGCTTGAGTCCATAGAACGCTTTATTCGACCTGTAAATTTTATCTTCTTGTCCTTCAACTTCATATCCCAGAGACTAATGTACATAGATATCTCCTTGATCCAGGTGGATATTGGTGGCCACCCACCCATTCCACCTAGTTAGTTTCATTAGTTTTATTATTTACTATTTTTACTAGTTTTTCCGGTCCTGAACTTCCGCAGCCATTTTGAGGCCCCAAACGACATTTTTTAGTCATCAAATCGCTGGATATTTTAAATAGATTATGTTAGAGGCAACATTACTTGGAGATATATTTCCAACGAGATATCATACGTGCTAAACAGAGATAATATGACCAAGTTACTACCCGAGGAAGTTGGCTTCCCAAGTAACCCCAACGGGGCCCATAAACTCTTGGTGTTACATCTCCTTAGGATAGGGTTTTGGTTGTTTAGGATTTTATATTATTGTTCAATAATAAAAAATCCCTTAAGCATCATTATAACATAGTACAGAGGCATGTGGCCGCCACATCTCTTCTCAAAGATAAGCTATCATCGCCTGAGCTAGTCTATTTGTTATTATGTTTGTAAGCATTTTTCAGTATTTGATATTAATGTAATGAAGTGTTATTCCTGTTGCATCTCTAAATTTATGTTTATTTTTTTATTTTATTGTGTTTCTGCATAAATTCAAACCAGTGGTATCAGAGCAGTCTGTTCTTTCTTGATCTTTCTTTTCATGTCCCAAACGAGCTTGGGGTATAAGGAGTTAGATATTGATCTGGTTGAACCTTTGCAAGATCAGCCTCATAAACCATGATGGCCTCCCATGGTGGAAGAAAAGAAAGACAAGCGAGCAAGATATCCTATCAAAATATTTCTTGAGGAGGCCCTCGAGAAACAAAGGAACATGATGATGGATAACTTTTCCCAAATTGTTCAACGACTACCCACAGACAGCGCATATACATCCAACAACCACTCTGGAGGTGCCACTCCTTTAAACGTACAAGTCAACTTTGAAATTCTTGTATTTGAAGGCTAGATAGATGTAGATGCCATAGATATATGGTTGAATTTTCTAGAAGGGTGTTTTTTGGTCCATGATTTCTCTCACCGAGAAAATATTATTTTTGCACTCCTCAAAGATGTCCCCCATGTCAAAGACTGGTGGGAAATTTATTGTGAGAAAAAGGATGAGAGAGAACCCTATCAGTTCTTGTCTGCACCCACTTGGAATTTGTTCCAAGATGGCATCAAGGAGAAATATTATCATGTGGGGAGCTATGAGGACAAGTACATCTAATGGACCACGTTGCAGAATCAAAGGGATTAAAATGTGCATGAACTGATGAATTTGTTCCATACTCTGCGCACAAAGTTGGGTATCAAAGATTTAGAGAAACGTTTGGTGCACAGCTACTATAGTTGTTTGCATATATATATATATATATATATTCAGGAGGAAATGGAGTTCCTCGACATTACCTCACTTAGCACGACATATCGTTATGCTGCCAAGATTGAGCATAAATTTAACTAGAATAAGTGAGACTTTGGATCCGTAAATCCGAAGCTAGGTAAAGGAGCCACCGAACCACAAAACAAGTGGCAAATCCAAAGTGGGGTGACTCAGAAAAATGCCACAAATCCAAAGAAGGACATGGGGAAGTGGTGTGAATTTTATAAAAACTACACTCACAACACAAGCGAGTGTTAGACCAAATAGTCGCTAATGGTTGAACTGAATGTAGGAATTTACAGGGTAAGTTCCGTAGATCAAAACCAAAGTTCACCGCTCACAAACAAATCACAAATTAGTACACCAGTATTATCACATGGTTAAAACCCTCGAAGAGGGAAACAGTCCACGGCCTGAGCCAACATGGCCACTTCAAGAAATTTATTAATATAAAAAAGGTTACATATGTTTCTCTCATAAACGGTTACCGAAGAAATGACCCTCCATGCTCTTTAAATAGAGATCATGGACCAATCGGGTGTTAAGCCACAGATCAAGTGTCGTTAATACTGAGGAGAGAGTGAACCGTCAGATCACTAAAAATCTTGACCGTCGGATTATAAGTTACAAATGTACATAGTAATGAAACACACTTTACCTAACTCTACACTAGACTAAGTTATTCTTATCTATTTCCTATGTGTCGGAATATCCTAACATCCCCCCTAAAGAAAAACTTGGGATAATATTGAGGGATTTACAAAGGTGACACAAAAGGAGCCTATTTCCTATGTGTCAAAATATCCTAATATCCCCCCTTAAGAAACAATTGGGATAGGATTGAAGGATTTTCAAAGGTGAGACAATAGGAGAAGTAAGGAGGCATTAGAGCCTATCCCCCCTTAATCATAACTTTCCTGAACTCCAAGCATGGATTGAAGTTTGGTAAACTTCGCTTCTATGAGAGCCTTTGTAAAGATATCGATCATTGGTTGGACAATACTGCGCTTCAAGAACACGATCATGAATGAGCTTTATGATGAAGTGTATGTGGATTTCAATGTGTTTCATACGCTTATGATGAATTGGATCTTTACATATCTGAATTGCACTCTGATTATCACACCAAAGTGTAGTTGGACACTGCTGATGAAGACCAAATTCAGATAGGATCTGACGAAGCCACATGGCTTCCTTGCTGGCTTCAACTGTACCATGATACTCTGCTTCTGCTGAAGAAATAGAGATGGCACTTTTTTTCCTACAAGAACAAGTAATAGGTCTTGAACCAAGAGTGAATACATATCCTGCATTAGAATTTTGATCATCAAGGTCACCATCCCAATAAGAATCAGTGAAACCAATCAATAATGGAGATGTGCCTATGTTGTAATGAATCCCGAACTGAATTGTACCTCAAATATATTGAAGTATTCTTTTAGCATCTTTCTAGTGAATTTCATGAGGTTGGTGCATAAACTGAGCGACAAGACCAACGAAAAAGGAAATGTCAAGATGGGTATGGGTTAGATACAAAATTTTACCAACAAGTTGACAGTATAAGGTAGCATCAACTTCAGGGGTAGTACAAGTGACTGAAATCTTGACTCCAGACTAAAAGGGAGAAGGGGTTGGATTACAGTCTTCCATGTCAAAGTGGTGTAGAAGATCATAGGCATACTTGGACTGAGAGAGGGTAATGCCTTCTTTGGATTGCAAGACTTTAAGACCAAGGAAATATTGCAAGTGTCCTAATTCTGTCATTTCAAACTTCTTTTTGAGGCTAGACTTCACATGGTTTGTATGGTTTATATCACTACCAGTTAGGATAAGATCATCAACATAAAGAACAAGGATGGTGAAGGACTTACCCACATTATTAGTGTAGATAGTGTTGTCAGAATGACACCTAGAAAAGCCATTATCTAATAGAAATCTATCCATTTTGGCATACCAAGGCCGAGGAGCTTGTTTGAGACCATAAAGAGATTTTATAAGGCAACAAACAAGGCTAGAGTCATTTTGGATAAATTTAGGGGGTTGTTCCATGTAGATTTCTTCATGCAAATCTCCATGTAAGAAGGCGTATTTAACATCCATCTGATGGACTTCCCATTTAAAGGAGGCAGCAAGGGAAAGAACAAGGTATATATAATTCATTTTGGCAACATGGGAGAAGGTTTTAGTATAGTCAATGCCTTCAACTTGTGAAAATCCTTTAGCGACAAGAAGAGTTGTATGTCTATCCACTTTTCCATCTGGTCCAAACTTTGTTTTGTAAACCCATCTGCATCTGAAAATTTTTCTTCCTTTTAGAAGAGGAACAAGATCCCAAGTATTTTTTGCCAATAAGGAACGATATTCTTCATTCATAGCTTCATCCCAATCTGGATGACTGGAAGCTTCTTCAAAGGTTTCTGGATCAATATGTTCTGGAACTTGAGCCGATAAGGAAGAGGATCTTTCGAACTGAAAACGTGTACGTCGTCGATCTGCAGGGTCACCTGCAAGAGAACCTGCTACATCCCGAGTAAAGCAGACCCATCTTGGAATTTGTGGAGTAAAATGAATAATTTCAAGAGGTGGAGGAGGATTTTCATCCTTGTCGTTATCATTTAAACTAGAAGGAATGCTATTAAAAATAGAAGACAGAGAGAGAGGTGGCACATATGCCGAATCAGGCTCGCAGGCCAAAGGTAGCACACCCACCCAACTAGGCTCGTAGGCCGATATATTTTCATAAAATTTTACATCTCTTCTAATGATTATATTTTTTTATTTTGGTTAAAGAAGCCTATATCCTTTCACATCTTCAGAATATCCAACAAAAATGCATTTTTCACTCTTAGGTTCTAAGGCTTTATGTTTCACATCTG
Source organism: Pinus albicaulis (assembly GCA_034641835.2). Lineage (NCBI taxonomy): Eukaryota > Viridiplantae > Streptophyta > Pinopsida > Pinales > Pinaceae > Pinus > Pinus albicaulis. Next base: position 115,754,003 of record CM076569.1, read on the forward strand.
GAATATGGACCCATGCATCACTTCCAAAAACATGAAAGTGACTTACATCTTGTTTGATTGAGCTCCAAGCTTCTTCTCGAGTTATATTCTTTAAAAATTTAGTAGGAGTGTTATTTACTATGTAGTTTGCACAGTTAATTTCTTCTGCCCAAAAATTGAGACCAAGTCCTTTAGATTGAAGCATACAATTAGCAATTTCTTTTAAGGTGTTATTCTTCCTTTCACCTACACCATTTTTTTGTGGCGTATATGGAATAGTATGTTGCAATTGAATGTCGTGCTCAGTGCAAAAGATGACAAATTTGTTGTTAACATGTTCTCCTCCATTGTTTGATCTTAACTTAAGAATTGGATGTCCAGATTGTTTCTCAACAAAGGCCTTAAAGGCCAGGAACATGTTAAAAAATTCACTCTTGAGTTTTAAGAAGTATACCCAAGTGAATCTGGAAAAATCATCAATGAAAGTTAAGAAGTACTTGCAACCAGAGAAAGAAACAACAAGAAGTGGACCACATAAATTGTGTTCCTCCTCGATTGTCTAATCTTAACTTAAGAATTGGATGTCTAGATTGTTTCTCAACAAAGTCCTTAAAGGCCAAGAACATGTTAAAAACTTGACTCTTGAGTTTTAAGAAGTATACCCAAGTGCATCTGGAAAATTTATTAATGAAAGTTAAGAAGTACTTACAACCAGAGAAAGAAACAATAGGAAGTGGACCACATAAATTTCCTAAAGTGGCCGCGTTGGCTCAGGCCGTGGAATATTTCCCTCCTCGATGTTTTTAACCACGTGATAATACTTGTGTACTGATTTGTAATATGTTTGTGAGTGGTGACCTTTGGTTTTGATCTACGGAAATTACCTTGTAAAATCCTACAATGAAGGCATTCGAATCAGATGCATGTTATGATTCTGTATCAAAACCAGATAAGGGGAATGAAAAAGGGAAGAAAATCATTGATGCGGTATCCAGTGCCACAGTTTCCACCTCTAAGATACAGAAGGAGGAACTTGAAGATCCAAAGGAGGGGGAGCACCTCTTCCATTCCTAAATGTGGGTGAAGGGTTCCCCACTGCAATTACTTGTCGATAGTGGAAGACAAAAGAACCTCATTTCAGGAGAGGTTGTGAAGTTTCTTGGCCTATCGACCACAGCACACCTGCAACTATATACCATTGGGTGGCTTCACCAAGGAATATCTCTCTGTGTCCGCTAGCAGTGCCACCTTCCGTACAACATCAAGCCCTTCACGGATGAGGTACTATGTCATGTTGCTCCTATTGACGTGTCTGATGTATTATTATGCCAACCATACTTGTATAAGAAACATGTTGTGTATGATTCTAGGCCTCATTCTGTTATTATTACTTTAGGAAATAAGTTGTACATGATACCAGAGGTAGTACGGCCTTCTGTCATCTCTTTGAGTACTGCAAAGAAATGTAGTAAGATTATTTCCCAAAACAGGATTTTATTTTCATTAAAATTTACCCACAGGGAAAGAAGAATATTGTGGACACAACCTCCAAACAAGGCTCCCATGCACGACAGTATCAGATGGAAAAAGACATGGATGAATAAAAGAACATTTTCTCCTCACCCACAAAGGTTCCTCTACATTGTCAGGTCAAGCACGCCATTGATTCGACCCCAGGTGCGTCGCTACCTGATGTTGCCATACCTCATTAGACCACACATACATAATCCACAATTGTACTATCTGAGGTTGATAAAGAAACTAGATTTATTGAGCACATCCAGAACCCCAACCAGCAGGTCCACAAAATCTTGGGGAAATCCAATGCCAAGAATAAGCAGTGAGATGATCAACATCGGGTTCCACACAAGTTCCAGGTAGATGAAAAAGTTTTGTTACATTTGCAGAAGGAACGCCTCTATGGACCACACCACAAGCTACGCCCACTCCGATATGGTCCATACACCATCATGAAGGTCATGGGACACAAAGCTTTTTGTCTTAGAATTCCCCCATTCCTTGGCGTGCACTCTATGTTCAACGTGGATCGCCTTCAGCCATACTTTCCGCCACTACTGGACACATCCGACATTAAAAAAAAAATAAGCCCGACAGAGTTAAATACAGACTGCATGGAAAATGCTACAATTGATCGAATCATGGAAAGAAAAATTAAAATCACTTGACAACAGAAGATCCCATTGTATCGGGTTGTCAAAGCTGGCCAACTCCTTCACCAAGTCAAGTGGCTCACTAGGGGCCAAGTCCAATAGAATCTATCCCATCTCATGGAGGCAGTCAAAGCAATGGGGACCATTGCTTCCTAAGGGGGGAGGAATGATCTAGGTGGATATTTTTTACCACATGTCTATTCCACCTAGTCAGTTTCATCTGTTTTCTTATTTACTATTTTTAGCAGTTTTTCGAGTCTTGAACTTCCAGATCCATTTTGAGGCCTCAAATGATGTTTTTTGGGCATGAAAGCGTTGATGATTTCAAGTAAATCACATTATTATTTTTATTCCTCTGAGAGATATTTACAACGAGATATCATATGCGCCAAACAGGGATAATATGACCAAGTTATGACCCCAAGAAGTTAGCTTTCCAACTAACCCAATGAGGCTCAAAAACTCTTGGTGTTACATCTCCTCAGGTTAGGGTTTTCTCTTATTGTTCAATAATATAAAGGTCCTTGAGCCTCATTGTAACACATTTTACAGGCACGCAGACACCACATATCTTCTCAGAGATAAGCTACCATTGTCTGAGCTAGTTTATTTGCTATTCTATCTATAAGCATTTTTTAGTATTTTATATTAATGGAATGAAGTGTTATTCTTGTTGCATCTCTACGCTTATCTTTATTTCTGTATTTTATCTTGTTCCTACATAAATTTGGATCAATTCTTCTAGAATTCCATTCAATAAGGTTGATTTTACATCCATGTGATACACTTTCACTTGTTCTGAGCTGTTGTGGCTAGAAATTCTCTTACAATATCTAATATAGCTATTGGAGAAAACATTTCTCCAAAACCTATTCCTCATTGCTACAAGAATCCTTTTGCTACAAGTATTGCTTCCAATTTGTCAATTTCATCTTTCTCATTCAACTTTCCCTTGTACACCCACTTCACACCAATGAGATTTTTATCCTTTGTAAAATGAACCAGATCCCATGTATCCATCTTTTTAATAGCTTAAATTTCTTCATCCATGGTTTGCACCCAATTTTCATCTCTGATTGCTTCTTCAAACGAATAATGTTGGAAAGAAAACAATGCAAAATTTGAATAACATCCAAATCATCATAAATATCTTTCAGAATTCTCATTTTTCTCTTACCATTGCTTGATTAATCACCTGATTGATTGCTGGGATAATTTCGATCTGTTGATATGCTTGAAGATCCATGTTGGCCATAAAATCTTGGAGTCCTTGCTAGTGTGACTATGTTTGGTGTCTTCTATTTTAATCTCAGCTTCTCCTTTTCTATTAAATCCTCTACTTCCATCAGTGGCACTCTTGCATCAACTGTATTGTCTATACTTCCATTCCATGAATATTATTCTTTGGACACAACATATATGCTAATTATGCTTATTTACTTTGATAATTACATTCCACTGTTAACATGTTGCATTCACCCCAAGTAATTATTACATTGTACAAATATGAATTATTAAGCATCAAAATATATAACTATGTATAAATAATAACAACAAAATCATCATCATAATCTAAACAACAAAAATAAAATATCAAGCGAAGAGAAGCAGGAACACATAAGGACACCAGGATTGGTCCAAGACTAGGGAAAAACCCACTATTGGGAAAAACCTTGGAAATTATTCTTCTTAGATATTCATTGAATGATTCAGAAAAAAGAGTACAATGATCCATGAGTACATATATTTATGATGCAGAAAAAAATAGAATACAAGCACTAAAAACATACCCATACTTATGCATGAAGGAAACTGAATTTCAGAACTAAAATGCACTGACACTGGTTGTAGCAAATTGATGAACATGGATGATACTCAATGAGGACAGAAGATACATCTGCAGTAGAAAAAAACATATATGATGTATAGATATATAATACCAAAACACTAGTCTGAAATATCAGCAAGTCATCTTAACTCTGAAGTCCTAGATCTGAATCCAAGAGATTGTAAATGATGATCTGACGCAACTCTGACTAAATGAATGATTTTTGTAAGCGTTGCACAATCAAATGAAGGTGAACCAAATTAGAATTACCCAATAACTCTTTGATTCATGGACTTAACACACATAGCCTGTGGCTCTGGGGCTCTGAGTCGCTACCAAAACATCTTGTGCATGCGACTTAGCTTCAGAACAACCCGTTCTTACCTCAAGGATTTGATCGTTCCCTTAACATGTTGTGATAGCGGCTTTGGTACCTTAGTCGCGGGCACAACACATCCTACTCAAGGCTCTCCTTCAGTAGGGATGCTACTAGGACCTGACCTACCCATGGCTCTAATTTAATAGACCCAAGTCTGGAATGTGCACCAGAATCTGACCTCAATCCACTGCGTGTTGCTACGCGAGCTCCTTCCGACATACCTATGTGAGCCAAGAAATTGAAAATAAGACCAAAAATAAAAATAAAATGGAGAAGATCTCATGAGATAATGGGTGAAAATGAGGTTGAGGTCGCCTATATTTATAACTTTGTGAGTGACCACTTGGGGCTTTCACCAGATTAACTGTGGTTAGGCCAACCCACAAAATAATAAATTAATTCGTAAATTAACTTATGCTTAACCAATTGGGGTGATAAATAGATCGATTTTGATCCTCTCGAAAATAAGAATCTAATTATATTATTAGCTTAATAATCTAAGTTGTGCACTGTGGAATTTTACCCTAGTTGCAAAAATTAAGACTCCCTCTCAACTTGGAAGAATTCCACTTTGCAATATCTACTTGGAGTCATCACGACTCAACACAATCTGCTAATATATGTTCATTGATCAATATGTGATTCTGATAGTCATGCATTATCACGTGTCATCACTGAGCATCTCTGTCATGTAGTCTTCATGTTGTGAACCTTTCTCATTACAAATCATCAAATTAATCTTCATGCTCATGTATGATTATCTCTTGATTATTTTTTCTTGTATGCTAAACATTATCGGATCTAGAAGAAAAAAATTTCACTTGAGGGGAGCTTGGGTTACCACCCTTCATTCATCAGGTTTTCATCATGCAATCTCTGCCATCAGGCTACTACCTAGAATATCAACATCAGAGATCATATCAAGAGGGATTACATCTCAACCTGTAACTGCATCGGGGAGTGACCGAGAATATCATGGGGGAGCTATACCTATACAACCCCATTTCTATCAATAGGATATCTAATCACGTAGGGGAGTCTATCTCGACCCTGGAATTACATCGAGGACCATAATCTCAACCCGAAACCACATAGAGTTATCACAACTCATCTTATTTCATACTGATATTCCCATCAATGACTATGAATAATCATGTGGTAGAACACCTGCATCATAATCCACTTGGGTTTTACATGCCAAGTACACTCTCAACTCGTTGGCCAAATCAGGAGTGGTATTCCTGACAAGTCAGCCCAGATTGTGGGTGTGATGCCAACTAGGATATACTATGGAAAGACAAAATATGGGAGAAACATTCTACGGCCCTATGCAGATAGGGGAGAAACATTCTAAACCTTGGGTAACATATAGGGAATACACCCTATTGTACAGAGTTATCTCAACCCTAGGAGCCCTCTATCTCAATTCCTCTTTCTAGGAGCTCAAACAAAGAGGAAAGGTTGCTCAGTTTCCTTGGTCAACGTTGCTCTCATTTGGTATCTGTTGATTCATGTACCTACAGGACATAAAATAAAGTGTTATCCTATAACATACATAATCATGTAACTCACAACAAGATACCATAACCATCCTCCCTCTCAAGTAGGTGTAAAACATGCATGGACACTATAATCATCCTCCCTCTCAGGTCACATGGATACTATAATCATCCTCCCTATCATGGAGGAGTTAATCAAAAGCCTCATATTGTATCATACAACTGCACTATCTCAAATGAATGGAGAACACATAGTCCGAACTATATGTATTTGGGATTTTTTGTCATCATCTTGTATCCATGTCTTATCTAGATCATGCTCGATCATGTCTCTAAGGAGCTTATACATCATGTGTCACAACTAACCTTTCTAGCAGCATTGTAACCAACCTTGGTCATCCTATGGACCTCTCATCCAAGATAGCATGGCAAATCTCATACTAAGGTAGCATCCAAATGTGCTCATCGATACTAATCCAAAACATCATTAATTCATTCATGCAACAACTACGTATCATGGGAGAAATATCTCAACCAAATAAAAGATGTTTGGTGGAAATTCTAAGTGAAGCAGCTCAATCATGAATTCAATAATGCTCTATACACATGATATATGGATGAATGTTCAAAACAAAACATCAATGCTTCAACCAATTAACTGATTCCATATCATGTTCAATTAACATTTGAACCTTAAATCAGAGTATCCAAGGATTTACATTACACAAAGACATTTCAACAATATTTCTCTATGGAATTTCTTTCCCAAATTCCATAAATAGATTTATCATGCCATGATACATCATTAGATATTAAAAATTCAACTCCCTCTCACTTAGTTTTTCTTGGGCTCATCACCTATAAATGATCAAATGTTAGTATGTATAATCAAAGCCATAATAAAAATTCAAGGCCAAGGCTTGGAATTCATTATCTTGACTTCAAAAGATAACAATCACAAATAAAAAAATCTAAATCAAGGAGTTTTCATCACTCAACACTCTCTACGAGCCTAAGGCATCATCATGTCGACATATCCAACCTTACTCAAATCAATGTTGAGTCAAAAAAATCATCTCATCCATGTTTAGAAGTCAGTCACAACTATTATCAAAGACATCGATTTCATAGTTATCAATTCTTTCAACCATAGTTAGGTAATGGAAATATCAAGTATTAACTTCATTTCATGTCAATTTATTATTGATATTTAATAATATGATGAGCTTAGTGAAAAGAGTCGCCTTCACTAAGTGGGCCTACAGGCTATTTTTGGTGCAAGTCTATTTTTAGACTATGTCTATTTTTAGACATGATGATCATATTTCAGAAGTTGCAGGATGCTATTTGTGGATGGTTGATCAAGTTGGAAAAATAGATGAAATTGTATTTTTAGAATATTGGGCGAAGTATATTTATAGATCGTCAATCCAAAAATAGATGCATGTCTATTATTATTAGCTCTTAATAATAATCAGACTCTAAACAACAACTTATTCTCTTGGAGCACTTTAGTTTAGTGCACAGATGTGGCACATCAGTTGATAGAAGAAATTACGCTATTTCTAAGGGTTTACTAGAGCTAATGCATGGAGGACTAAGTTAGAACTCAAGTGGCAGAGTTATGACACAGTTGGAAGAAGTATTTATGGAGTTGTATTCAGTTAGACTCAGTTGAGCTAGTTGTATCTATTCTAATTGATTGATACACTAGTGAGAGTGGAGTGAATTAATTAGTTAATTAATTAAAAAATAATAAATCATTAATCAACTGAACAATACAGTAGTTAACTACAGTGCATGGCAGTTTCAGTGGAGACCAGTGGAGAGATAGGTGAAAGGGCAAGATAGACTATTGGTTGTGACTATAGTGATGCATTGATTGCATCACCCACTTAGTGGAGAAGCCACTGAGGATTCCACAGTCAAGGATGGAGTAATTAGAATTCATTCAGAGCTATTATTCAGCAGAGATTGCGCAGTGGAGGTAGGCTAGCAGGTGGCAAGGATCGGTGCATGGATTTGCAAGATTGGTCCTGATTAGTGTATGAAGATTATACTATACTGAGAGCTTGTGATAAGCTTTTTATGCTTGTATGAGATTTTCATATGATATCTATGTTACATAATATATAGTTGGGTTTTTCGGCTTCGGGCTTTCCCAGTTAAAAATTGTGTTATGTGTGATTGAATATTTTTGTTTATGCTTCACATGTGTGTGCAATTAATTTTTCCGCAAAAGATTAACAAGTGGAATAGATTCAGTATCTTGTATAAAGTTAAATAGTGCGAGATCAGGTGGATCTTGGACATATGCATGCTTAGTGCATATAATTTCTACATGGTATTAGAGCATTTTTTATTGAAGATTGAAATTGTGAAGTGAGTTTGTGGTGGTGGACAATTCGAATTTGCTACAGAAGATTCTTGGTGCAGAAATCGAGTATAAATTGAAATGTATTTCAACGGGTTGAGATTGGAGTATGCCCTTGATGGGAGCTTGAATTACATAACCTGGAAGGATAGGATGGAGGTGGTGCTAGAGGATAATGGGCTAAAGGAGTTCATCGATAGCGATGTTCCTAAGCTGGGATCTAGCGATGCTGCATTACTTGATGCATGGCAAAAGAAGATAGAAAAGACGAGAAGGATTCTATTGGAAGGTGTGAAGGACCATATTTTGTTCAGCCTTCACGAGAAATCCACTCCATTCTTAATGTGGAAGGCTTTGATAGATTTGTTCCAAAGCAGAAGTGACCAGAGGAAGTTGGCGCTTAAAGACAAGCTTAGAAAAATAAAAATGGAGAAAGGCAACAGTATTCCAAAATACCTCACGAAGCTTTTCCACTGTAGGGTTGAGCTGGGAAGTGTGGGGGTTACTGTTGATGAAGAAAACTTGGTGAAATTGGCTCTCCTTGGGCTTCCAAAGAGTTGGCATAGCTACGAAGACTCTATTAATGGACGGGAGAAACTGTCGAGATGGGAGCGACTTTGGTTGGATCTTGTGCAGGAGGAGATAAGGCGGGGTACTAGGGATGGATCTTCATCAAAGAATGAAGATGAAGAGAATTGCTCTTTGGCTACCAAATCAAGGAAAGGGAAGGGGAAGAAAAATCCTTCAAAATCCGGTGCTAAAGGCAAGAAGCAGGATTTTTCCAAAGTGAAGTGTTTTCACTGTCACGAGCATGGACATTTCGCCACTAACTGTCCACAGAAGAAGAAGAATAAGAAGGTTGCTGGATCTGCAGCTAGAGAGGCCTTAGCCTCGCAATTTGAGCTGGGATTTTCCTTGATCGCATGCTTGGTTTCAAGCTGCATGGGATCGGTGTGGTATCTTGATAGTGGTGCGTCTTTCCATATGACGGGAGACAAAGAGTTATTTAGTGACTTGGAGGAGAAGGACCTCCAGATGCATATAAATATGGGTGACTATGGTCGGTATAGTGAGACAGGAATTGGGACCATTACCTTTGAGAGGGTGTCCTGTAATCCATTCTTGTTGAATAATTTCATGCATGTTCCAGGTTTGAAGAAGAACTTGGTCTCAGTCGCAATGCTAGAAGACAAGGGTTATGATGTTTTTTTTAGTGAGGGAAAAGCTTTCCTTAGACATAAAACAACGGGTCAAACCAAGAAGATAGGGGTTCTAATTAAGAATCTCTACAAGTTGTAGGTAGATGGCTGCGCTGCAATGGTGGGCAAAGCAGAAGAAGTGGTGAGCCGAGATGAGGGCGAATTATGGCATAGGAGATTGGGCCATCTTCATCATGGCGCTTTGAAGATTTTGCAGCAAAATTTCTACTGTACTTCCCAAGGGTACTCTTGCACAGTCAGATCAGTGCAAAGGATGTACAATGGGTAAGTTTGTGAAGACCACCTTTCATGAGAAGGAGAACCATGCTTCGGTGATCCTGGAGAGAATTCACACAGACGTGTGTGGACCATTCTCAGTTGCTTCAATAGAAAAACACAGGTATTATGTGATATTTTTTGATGAATTTTCTCGCATATGCTAGATCTTCTTCATGCAAAAGAAGAGTGAAATGTTTTCAAAGTTCTGTGAGTTCAAGGCATTGGTGGAGAAGGAGTCGGGGAAGAAGGTGAAAACTCTACGGAGTGATAATGGTGGTGAATACATCTCTAGTGAATTGAAAGACTTATGTAACAAAGAAGGAATTCGAAGAGAACTCATAATGCCTCATAACCAACAAAAGAATGGGGTCACGGAGAGAAAGAATAGAATGATTGTGGGTGCTGCATGAGCGATGCTGCATGACCAGGGCCTACCAATGCACTTGTGGGAGGAAGCATGCAACACTGCGGTTTATGTGCAAAACCATTTTCCTCATAGAGTACTTGGCATGATTACACCCAAAGAAGATTTTACTGGTCAGATGCCTGATATTTCTCATTTGAATATTTTTGGCTCACCTGTTTACATTCATGTGACGAAGGACACCAGGAAGAAGCAAGAGCCAACTGCATAAGTTGGGATATTTGTGGGGTACACAAATACACCCCATAACTATCATGTGTATTTTCCAGACAGTCGGATGACTTTTGTGCGACGGGATATAAAATTCAATGAGGTGAAAGCCATTAAATTTTTTCTTGATAGGGAGCTACACTTGCATGCTAAGGAGGAACTTCTAATTCCCAAAGATGAGCCCCTGGATGTGGATCAGCAATAGGAGGATATTCATGGAGTGGAGGAGTCCACTCATGCAAAACCAAACATCAGACAAGGCAGAAAGAATACCACAGAAGCTGAGAGACTGAAGCTTGATGTGGCACATAATGTAGGAGTGCCTACATCTCATCGTAGACAAAGACATTTACCTTATCGATATACTGGATACATGGCTCTTATGAGCAAGTGTATCGTGACAGAGCCATCTTCTTTCGAAGAAGCAATGCAGGAGCCCAAATGGGTAGATGCCATGGTGGAGGAGTATGACTCCATTGTCAGAAAAAGTGCTTGAGAGATTGTTCCAAGGCCGGTGGGAAAATCAGGTGTAGGATAAAGATGGATCTACAAGGTAAAGCAAGTTTTTGATGGGAGCATCAAGAAGTATAAGGAAAGATTTGTTGCCCGGGGCTTCTCACAGACTGAGGGGATTGACTATGAAGAAACCTTTGCACCTGTCGCACGGTATTATTCCATAGGGACCATCCTTGCTCTCTCAGTGCAGATGGGCTGGCACATTCATCAGATGGATGTGAAGACTATGTTCCTTAGTGGGATCATTGAGGAAGAGGTGTACATTGAGAAACCTGAAGGATTTGAGATCTTCAGGAGCGAGTCGCGTGTGTGCAAGCTGAAAAGAGTGTTGTATGGTCCAAAAAAAGCACCCTATGCTTGGTACATTCATATCGACAGCTATTTCACTAGACTTCACTTCACCAAGAGTGAGGCAGATGCAAACCTATACCAGATTGTGGTGGAGGGTAAGCTTTTAATCATTTTACTTTATGTTGATGATCTAATACTAACAGGTGATGAGCAGTTGATACACTCATGCAAGGTAGATCTTACAAAGGAGTTTGAGATGAAGGATTTGGGCCTCCTTCATTATTTCCTTGGATTGGAAATATGGCAGCAGGAAGGTGAATTGTTTGTGTCTCAAGGCAAGTATGCCCAGGAGATACTGGAGAAGTTTCACATGCAAGGCTGCAAGCCTATCGACACTCCTCTTCCAGGAAATTGGAATAAAGAGGGTGCTACATTGGCATAGGTAGTGGATGCCACTGTTTATTGACATTTGGTGGGTTCGCTCATGTATTTAGTGAATACAAGACCGGACATATGCTATGCGGTGAACTAGCTTTCACAAGCAATGGTTAATCCTACCAAGCTCTTTTGGAAGGTGGGCAAGCATGTCCTGAGATATCTCAGGGGCACATCTGAGTATGGTTTATGGTACAGACAGAAGGATGAAGTGAATTTGCATGGCTTCACGAATTTGGATTGGGCAGGAAGCCCAACAGACAGAAAGAGCACATCAGAAGGAATTTGCAGTATCGGATCTACGGAAGTTTCTTGTTACAACAGGAAACAAATATCTGTGACACTCATTTTAGCAGAAGCGGAATACATGGCAGAAAGTTTAGATTCATGTGAGGCTATCTGGATGAGGAAGATTCTGGTTGGTTTGTTCGGTTCACATTTAGATCCCACGGTGATTCATTGTGATAATCAGAGTTCCATTAAACTCTCGGTTATTCCTGTGTTTCATGATATATCCAAACATATTGATATCTGGTATCATCATATCAAATATTGTGTGCAGTGGAAGATCATGTTGCTTTAGTTCATTCCTACAGAGGATCAGGATGCAGATATTCTGACGAAGGCACTCACCAGGAGCAAATTCAAATACCATAGAGGTAGGATCAGGGTGAAGGATAATCCCTATATTTTTTAGAGGGAGTGTTGAGATTCAACAAGATGAAGAGCTTAGTGAAAAGAGTCGCCTTCACTAAGTGGGCCCGCAGGCTATTTTTGGCACAAGTCTATTTTTAGACATGATGATCATATTTCAGAATTTGCAGGATGCTATTTTTGGATGGTTGATCAAGTTGGAAAAATAGATGAAATTCTATTTTTAGAATATTGGGCGAAGTCTATTTATAGATTGTCAATCTAAAAATAGATGCATGTCGATTATTATTAGCTCTTAATAATAATCAGACTCTAAACAACAACTTATTCTCTTGGAGCACTTCAATTCAGTGCACAGATGTGGCACATCAGCTGATAGAAGGAATTATGCTATTCCTAAGGGTTTACTAGAGCTAATGCATGGAGGACTCAGTTAGAGCTCAAGTGGTAGAGTTATGACATAGTTGGAAGAAGTAGTTATGGAGTTGTATTCAGTTTAACTCAGTTAGACTCAGTTGAGCTAGTTGTATCTAGTTTAACTGATTGATACACTAGTGAGAGTGGAGTGAATCAATTATTTAATTAATTCACAAATAATAACTCATTAATCAACTGAAAAATACAACAGTTAACTACAGTGCATGGCAGTTTTAGTGGAGACTAGTGGAGAGATAGGTGAAAGGGCAAGATAGACTATCTGTTGTGACTATAATGATGCATTGATTGCATCACACACTTAGTGGAGAAGCCAATGAGGATTGCACAGTCAAGGATGGAGTAATTCGAACTCATTTAGAGCTATTCTTCAGCAGATATTGTGCAGTGGAGGCAGGCTAGCAAGTGGCAAAGATCGATGCATGGATTTTCAAGATTGGTCCTGATTAGTGTATGATGTTTGTACTGTACTGAGAGCTTGTGATAAGCTTTGTATGTTTTTTATGAGATTTTCATAGTATCTCCATGTTACGTAATATATAGTTTGGGTTTTCAGCTTCAGGTTTTCCCGGTTAAAAACTGTGTTATGTGCGATTGAATATTTTTGTTTATGCTTCACATGTGTGTACAATTAATTTTTTCGCAAAATATTAACAAGTGGAATAGATTCAGTATCTTGCATAAAGTTAAATAATGTGAGATCAGGCGGATCTTGGACATATGCATGCTTAGTGCATATAATTTCTATAGTTCTCAAGATTTTCATTTAACATGTCATTATAGGAAATTTCCATCATTATATGTAAGTGCATACACATCACAGTTAAATCATGCATGTTTATACTAAGTCACAACAACCTTTGTGATAGGAACAAGGAGGCCAATACAAAACCATACGTCTATAGACTCACATACAACATTGAAGGTCACTATAGCCACATAACATAGTCATCTGGGAAAATCAACCATCACCAGATCAAATCATGTCAGCTCCAAATGTGCAATCATGGTAAGATCTATAAATCCAGACATGTATCAATAATTAAGCACTGTGTCAAAAGTACCAAACATATTTTATCAATATCAATCATCCATAAACACAATGACATATCCATATGAATGTCCTAGTCATATACACACACAAGTTCGGTTCAAACATACGAACATTCTCAGCCAACAAATCTTACTGGAATATGAAATACATCTGCAGAACTAACATCTTGCAAGTGACCATCTAATATCATGCTTACTTCCAGCAATTCTAGAAATCAGTTCACAAGACAAAAAAAAGATCCATGGATTCAGAGTGTAGAATGAATTCATTATAAGAATTCAATTTTGTGTCTCTCAAGCATATTCACATATATGAGCCTTGATTTTCGTGAATGAGACTTAAGCCTCTATTGTAGATCAACAATGTTAGGTACTTAAATCATATTTAAATGAAACATTTACTGGAAAATAATGAAAATATTTTAGGAGATTTTCTCCCTCTGAATGGGAATCCATTTCATTCATGTCATCAATATGTATTTAAAGGGATCAAGAAATATAATATAAACACACATCTATCATGATCATCATGTCATCCATCTTTCATCATATGCTGGACTGAAAATATCAGGGCGACAGGTTGATGTGAAAACACAACCTTAAGACCCAATAAAAATAAATTTTAATTTCACCACATTCTATAACCACAGATAGTCAAAGATCTAAAACATCAATCTCATAAATATGCCTTTATAATCATGACTGCCAATACCATGCATATCATAATCAATAGGATCAAGTTAGGTTAATCGATAAGCCAACAAGGTGCAATTACTCTTTTCTATGAGCTTTCATCATGCTGATCACAAGTATTATCAATACCATATCAACGAGGTAAAATTCCATAAGAGATCCAATATAACTTATGTGTTTCAAGAATTAAGAGTACCATCCACTAAAATCATAATCAAGATCTTAAAAAAATAGACATTAGCCATACATTAAGTTTTTCCACTATATCCATGATCGACAATCACATCAATTACTCTCATAGAATAAAGTATATCACCATGATCAAATGATTCAATACCAAGTGCACTATTTCATCATATTAAACATAATCCCAATCACTCTTATATGTGCACGCATGAGCCATCCGAGAAGTAGACATTCCCAATATACCGAAGGGCTTGCCTAGCCATCCAATGTTGTAGCTGACTCATAACTTTAAACCAATATACCATGCATGCCTTACCATATTATCTATGCACCTTCACATAGGTGGATTGTAGTGCGTAAGTGCCTCTTTACATTTTCCACATCTAGCCATCTTTCCTTTTCGAGATCTAGCTGCATTTATAGATCTAGCCATCTTTCCATTTCCAGATTTAGCTACATTAGCCAAATTTTCTGTATTTTCTGATCTAGCCATATTTCCAACATTTCCAAATATCCTCAAGAGGGATCCACTCATCACATCTCATCACGGAGGTTAGATATATTCAGGTGCTTAAATATACATGCAAGAAGTAACTACTAGAAACAATAATCATAGAAATAAGATCTATAAGCATAAAAAGGAGTAAAGGGTTATAATTCAAAGAATACTTATCCTTAATGACACTTGATCCTTTCCCTCTTGAACCAGCCTTCAAGAATCATCCATAGATCATAAAGCAGTGTAGCCTTCAATCAACAACTTTTTCAATAAACAGGTCATTTCTATCGAACCGATCCAAGTGCCTGAGAATTTTCACAAAGGCCATGCGATGGTTTCATATAATGAATCTTAGGACTTTATTATAGCTAAGGGTTCCTCTCAAACCATTATCCACTAACTTCATAGGGCTTTCTTCATACCCTAGATTTTTTTTAGGTCTCTTCCATCCTTTCCTTTCTTCCATAGAAGTGTCTCCTTGGCGTGATCTCCATGGATTTTCTTCAACCAAATCTCATACCAAGTTAATTATTAATAAATCAACATTTTTCTTTACTTTTATAGTTACATTTAACCATTAACATGTTGCATTCACACAAGAATTATTACATTGTACATATCTAAATTATTAAGCATCAAAATATATAACTATGCAGAAAGAAAAACACCACCACCATGATCATCATATAAACAACGGAAAATAAAAGATAAAGGGAAGAGAAGCATGAACACATAAATACATGAGGATTGGTTCGAGACTAGGGAAAACCCACTATGGGGAAAACCCTTGGAAATTATTCTTCTTATATCTTCATTGAATGAGTGAGCAATAAAGAGTACAAAATGATCTATGAGTACATATATTTACGATGCATAAAAAAAATATCATACAAGCACTAAAACCATACCCATACTTTTGCATGAAGGAAACTGAACCTGAGAACTCGAATGCACTGACCTGGCTATAGAAAATTGATGAACATGGCTAATATTGAATGAGGACTGAAAATACATATGTGGCGGAAACAAAAAAATATGATGTACAGATCTACAGATCTATAATACTAAAACATGTATTTGAAAGACCACCAAGTGATCTCAACTCATAATTCCTATATTTGAATTAAGGAGACTGTCAATGATGCTTTGACGTAAATGTGACTGAACGGCTGATGTCTAGAAGTGTTGTGCAATCAACTGAAGGTGAATGAAATTATATTTCCTAGTAACTCTCTGAGTCACGGACTTAACACGCTTAATATGGAGCTCTGGGGCTCTAAGATGATACCAAAATATCCTGTGCCCATGGCTCAACTTCAGAATAGCCTGATCTGACCTCAGGGCTTTGGCCGCTCCCTGAACATGCTGTGTTAGTAGCTTTGGCAGCTTGGTCACGGGCACAACACATCCTGCCCATGGCTCTACTTCAGCAGGGCCACTACCAAGGCCTTACCTGTCCATGACTCTGCTTCAATATACCTAGGTCTGGAATTTGCACCAGACTCTAACGCTAATCCACTTTGTGCCACTATGCGAGCTCCTTCCAACGTACTTGTGCGAGCTAAGAAATCGAAAATAATACCAAAAATGAAAATCGCATGGATAAGATCTCATGAGAAAATGTTTGCAAATGAGTTTGAGGTCACCTCTATTTATAAATCTATAAGTGACCACTTGGGGCTTTGACCGGATCAACATGCGGTTAGGCCGACCCATAAAATAATAAATTAATTCATAACTTAACTTCTGCTTAACCGATTGGGGAAATCTATAGGTCGATTTTTATCCTCTCAAAGATAGGAATCTAATTAAATTATTATCTTAATCATTTGAGCTGTCCACTGTGAAATTTGACACTAGTTGCAAAAATAAGCAACTATAACAAGTAAATATGTTCTTTTCACTCTTATCATCCAACTTTTCTCTTAGCTCCTTAGGCACATATGCATAAGCTACACATCCAAACACTTTGAAATGAGATACACTACATAACATACCTGACCATGCTTCTTATGGTACTGTGTTCATCACACTCTTTGGATGGGATTTTTTTATCACATGAACAACACATGCAATTGATTCTATCCAATATTCATTAGACAAGTTTCGTCCCTTAAACATGCTCCTTTCCATGTTCACAATTGTCTTGTTTTTCCTCTCTTCTACACCATTCTGTTATAGTGTGTATCTAGCTTTAAACTTCCTTCTGATTCCATTTTGTTTGCAGTAATCATGGAGTGCCTTCAAATCATATTCTCCACCATGATCTGACTTAAATACCTTGATTTTACAATCACTTTGGTTCTCTACTAAGACTTTTAATTCTTTGAAATTTGAAAAAATTTCATACTTTTGCTTTAGGAAGTAAACCCAAGTTGTAATATCCAAAAATAGGGAAATTCTACAACAATGGGAACATCTTATGATGTTCCAAAGTTGGAGGTCCAGCAATACATGAAAATAAACATGGAGTAGCAATGATAATATCATTCAAAGATGTATGGAAACCATAAAGCCATTTTATTATATATATCAGTAGCAAATAAGTGCGATACACATCAAATGATCAAGGCAAACAAGCCTCCCATGAATACATATGTCAAAAGTGAAATGCTGCTACATAGCAGAATGTCTATGGATAAAAAATGCGCAGTCATAAATAGAGCACTCCTACAATAAATGAAAAACAACATAGATCTGCATATATAGGGCTGATACAATGATGGGAGAGAAGATCTAAGCTCCCAAATACTATTTATAGACAATCCTGGAAGGATTGGCTGAAATATGAAAAACTGTAGAAATGCCAGAGTTGCAGTAGCAGTTGCAACTCAAGAACTGGAAATGGATGGACATGGTTGAAGATGCTACATCAGATAAATAGACCTCCTCCAATGGATCTTCCTAGTGAAAGGTTGATCCTAACATTGAAGATCTCTCCCTCCAAACAAACACTACAACCCTCACTGTAGCTACACACTGAAAATAACACAGTCTAAGAGAGGGACTTAGCTGTGCATAATGCAAATGGTTGGCTTGATGCCAAATATGGTGAAATAAGCCTAGATATCTTCATAACTGATTTCCAAAAGGAAAGGAAGCTTCCTCATTTGAAAAATAAGCCAAGGAATGGTGTTGTGGAACCTCCACTGCAACACCTTGCAACAAAACTTTATACTTCAGTAGAAATAACGTTGTAGATGAAGGAAATGGCTAGGCCTTGAGCCTGAAAGTGGAGAAATGAAGAAAAAGATCCCCCAAGATGCCTCTCTTGAAAGGAGAAGGAATTCCTAAACAATAATTCCTTGTGCTAAATAGCACAACAACTCTACTAAAAAGCAAGAGAATGCACAAGAGTCTAAATAGACCATAAAATCAATAATCATCAACATGTCTTGCTATGGCTGCCTTGCCCTCATTTTATAAAAATGGAAGCCCTCTCTCCATGGGTCCCACTCATTAGGGTTTCCTCCATCAAGGAATATTCCTCCCTCTTTCACTTCACTATCCCACAAGATGATCACCACCTCCTATCCCTGCGCTTTTGACTTGGTCAAACTTGACGTTGTCCTTATGAAATTGTCCTCTTTCACACATGAGGGTGTAAAATCCAACTCCAATGATAATACCCTTTCATACTATGAGGGATTTTATTCATGCTTTTATTATGTATGGGCCTCACCCAATTATTCAAATCCTAGGTGATAAAAACAAAAATTAATGTTCCAACTAGCTGCATGCTAATTTGGGAACATTACAGTCCTCCCCTCCCAAATGTTGCTTGCCCTCAAGAAACTGCAAGGATAGAACTAAGAAGTCTCCCTTCCTCCTACTATAGCATCCACATATGATGTACTCCTCCAAGGAATGAGATGCTATCTCATCAATGAATCTCCAAATTTCCCCTCCCAAGCATGTAAGCTATCCAAATGGCTATCATCATGAATAAGTAAAGTACTCAAGAAGGCAAAAAGGTGTTGTCTAGAGGTCCTCTCAAGGCATGGAGTCTGAAATTTATTGGGAAACACCATGTGGATCCTCCATCCCCAAGCAATCATCCATACAAAATGAGTCACCTCCCAACATGACAACTCCTGAAAATGCTCCTCCACCTTGAGCTCATGCAATGTAGGTGGGCTCAAAATCTGAACATGGTAGACATAGTAGCCTACCCCACGCTTTCCTCCTCTCCACTTATGATAAGTGTAGAGCATATGCTGATATTGGGCTGCAAAACAATTGCCCTCAAGTGGCAAGATGAAGACTAGATCTCCAAAGATCTCCTCTCCAACGCTGTGAATCAAGCTGGCCCAAATCATCCCATATGTGATGGATAGGAAATCATCACCATATGGTATCCCATCAATCACATGGCCCACCTCAAAAAAAGGAAATAAGTGTTTGGCTTGGTGGCCATATCTCCTCTCATGCTCCCAGTAGAACATGCAATGCAAAAAGTGTGGGAATCCTCTTCCTCAAAGAACACATCCAACTCATGTGTCTCTCTCCCAATCATGCTTCCCATACAAATAAGATCAATATCAGCAAATGAAATCATGATCAGCATCAAAATGAGGAAAATTCTGAAGGTTTCTTGTGGTGCAAGAAGGTACCAACATTTTTCCCAATAGTGACAACGCAGTTTCCCAAAACTGTTGCTTCAGAAAATTACATGGCAAGTTGTTTTTTGTTACATGGATAATTATGTATTTCATGACATCTACTGATAAATAGAAAATGGCTACTTACATAAACTGAACATACATGAAATAAAACACTTGCCCAGAGCCATATAAGAGATGGTTGTCTCCATCATACAATTTGGCACAAGGTTGACCATGGAGCTTAATAAAAAACTTTCCCTCTTGTGGAGCAATGCACTGAATATGAATGGTAAGAGTATCCAAATAATGTGTTGGAAAATCCATGGATGAAAAAACAATATTCTTACCATGTGTTGAGAGTAAGATGATGCATATGTATGTGAATAATCCCTCCATAGTGGTATGACATACTCCTATGAAGATGAATAGGCCATGTGCTGCATGAAGATCACTCTTCTCATGCTTGGAAATCCAAGTTAAGAAGATCATATGAACGTGATAGATGTCCCTATCCACTGCTTCATCATTCTCACCTCCTACTTGTCCACCAAGTGCATCAAGTGTGAAGTGATCCTGGGGACACTCCATTAATAACCACAAGCTCCCAAGTGACAGCGTTGTTGGCCCATGCAAATAAGCTCCTGCCAACTCATAGCTCCATTCTTTGACATGCTCGTTGTCAAAGACATCTCCCATAATGCTGCTACACATAAGAAGTTCCTCCAAAAGTGGAATTGCCTCTTGATCATCTAAGGCCAAGCAGTAGCCCCTTTGCACCATGATAGTTCCATCTCCTACTCCTGCAACATCATACAAAGTGTGAGAGAAAATCTGCCCTTGCTCTCCCTAAAACCTCCAAAGCAACAAAATTTTTGCTACCTCCTCATACCTCCATCATACATATCATGTGGTGAAGACGTAATGATTGACATGAAAGATGTCATACCAACACAATGTTTCCATACTCCTTGCTGCCTAATGATGCAAGTATCCTGCCATAATTCCTCCACCCACATACCCTTGGAAAGAGGATATGTCTCATGATGGAATTTTTTTTTCAAGAATAGCCAACGCAGCCAAGCCTCCTACTGCCTGGTGTCATAGATACGCAAGTGGCTTACTAGCCTCTTGCTCTTCATCCACATCCACTCAACCACTTGTGGATGTCCCCTACCATCCTCTATCTTGGTACTCCTCCAATGAGGGCTACCATCCTCCATGTGTTGATGAACCCTGCACTCCATGACATTTTGAAGTGCACCTCTAATGGGATCTCTCCATGAGAACTCCCTCTCATCACTAGTCCTCCAAAACCAATGAGGTCTTGGATCTGCTGAAAGTAGAAGTTTCTCTTTGAGCTGAGAGGTGCTCATTGAGAAAGTTTCATCTGGAAAGGAGAAATTTTTTATCATCTCAAGATGTCTACTATCTATCATCCTTTCCTTCAAGTCTTCAATCCCCAACCTCAAGTGTGGTATGCACTCCAAAAATGGCTCATGAGGATGATATTTTATTTCTTCCTTGAATGTTTCAATGTTGCACAACAGAGTGCAATATTGCTGCTGTATATTAGCAATGTATGTTGATTCTTGGACATATAAATATGATTTCCACAATCCTCCAAAAGCTTTTCTAATATAGAAAGTGGAATTTCATTCATACCTTGATGGAACTTGCGAGCTCCTTGTATGGCTACAATAGTTCTTTCATCTAATGAAATGGCTACCCCATTTGCAGATGTAGAAGGCTGCTCTTCCAAGGTTGTGACACCACTGGTACAAGTCTCCTCCCATGGTGGTGTAGGATTTTTCTCCTCTGATATTTCTCTATCAAAGGTTCTAATCAACCTTTGAGTGAACTCTGCAAAATTATTCAGCCTTGCATGGCTCAAGTGGCTGAACCACCAAACATTGGCTTCACCCTCCAAGTGTAGCGTTGCAACTTCTACTGCCTCCCTCCCTACCACTGGATGTAGTAGTAAGAATTCCTCAAGATTTCTTGCCCAAGATCTTGCTATATATGATCCATCATATGTAGGCAATAGAAACCTATTACCTTTTATTTCTCTTTTGTTGTAGGACCTCCTCTCCTCCTTTAACTGAATGAATTGTCGAAGAGCTAGAGTCTCTTTGAAGGCTCTAGGTTGAGATTTGTACTCAACAAGGTACTTACTTAGAATCAAATGATCCAAGTATCTCTCATGCTTATTGTCTTCTTCTCGATGAGAATAGGAAGTGCATGGTCCTTCCTCGTCTATTTTCTTATCCTCCTTGGGGAGGTTCTTCATAGATCTGAAGAATGATGAGACAAAACTCATCCTCTCCAAAATTTTGATCTTCTTCTATCTTCTTTGGTTGAAACTCACAGGCTGAGCCAAGATGGATGATTTGATACCACTGTAATATCCCAAAATAGGGAAATTCTACAACAATGGGAACATCTTATGATGTTCCAAAGTTGGAGGTCCAGCAATACATGAACATAAACATGGATTAGTAGTGATAATATCATACCAAGATGTATGGAAACCATAAAGCCATTTTATTATATATATCAGAAAAAAATAAGTGCAATACACATCAAATTATCAAGGCAAAGAAGCCTCCCATGAATACATATGTCAAAAGTGAAATGCTGCTACATAGCAGAATGTCTATGGATCAAAACTGCACAGTCATAAATAAAGCACTGCTACAGGAAATGAAAAACAACATAGAGCTGCATATATATGGCTGATACAATGATGGGAGAGAAGATCTAAGCTCCAAACACTATTTCTAGACAATCCTGGAAGGATTGGCTGAAATATGCAAAACTGCAGAAATGCCAGAGTTGTAGTAGCAGCTGCAACTCAAGAACTGGAAATTTATGGAGATGGTTGAAGATGCTGCATCAAATAAATATACCTCCTCCAATGGATCTTCCAAGTGAAAGGCTGATCCTAATACTGAATATCTCTCCCTCCAAACAAACACTGCAACCCTCAATGCAGATACACAATGAAAATAACGTAGTCTAAGAGAGGGACTATGTTGTGGATCATGGAAATTGTTGGCTTGATGCCCAAAGATCTTCTTAACGGATATCCCAAAGGAAAGTAAGCTTCCTCCTCTGAAAAATAAGCCAAGGAATGGTGTTGTGGAACCTCCACTGCAACACCCTGCAACACAATGTTATACTTCAGTAGAAATAACATTGTAGATGAAGGAAGTGGCTGGGTCTTGAGCCTGAATGTGGAGAAATGAAGAACAAGATCCCCCAAGAGGGCTCTCTTGAAAGGAGAAGGAATTCAGAAATAGGAATGCCTTGTGCTAAACAACACAGCGACTCTGCTAAACAACAAGAGAATGCAGAAGAGTCTAAACAAACCATAAAATCAACAATCATCAACATGTATTGCTATGGCTGCCTTGCCCTCCTTTTATACAAATGGAAGCCCTCTCTCCATGGTTCCCACTCATTAGGTTTTCCTCCATCAAGGAATCTTCCTCCATATTTCACTGCATTGTCCCACAAGATGATCTCCACCCCCTATCCCTACGCTATTGACTTGGTCAAACTTGACCTTGTCCTTATGCAATTTTCCTCATTCACACATGAGGGTGTGAAATCCAGCTCCAATGATGATCCCCTTTCATACTATGAGGGATTTTATTCATGTTTTTATTATGTATGGGCCTCCTTACCCAATTATTCAACTCATAGGTGATAAAAACAAAAATTAATGTTCCAACTAGATGCATGCTAATTTAGGAACATTACACAAGTATTTATGATATAATCATGAATTAAAGTGAGGAAGTAACACCTTCCACCAATAAACTGTGTCCTCACAAGTCCACAAAAAATTGTATGAACCAGCTCTAGTGGCTTCTTTCTCTATATGCAACTCCATTTGGAAAAATTTCATGGTGTTGCTTTCCCAAGATGCCACACTCATAAGTGATAGAAGGTTCCTTGATGGGAGGTAATCTTATAACCATATATTTCTGTTGCAATAATCTTAAACTAGAGAAGTGAAAGTGTCGAAGCCTAAAGTTCCATGACCAATAATCATTAGAACATGAAACTAATAAAAAAAATGACATGATCATTGTAGTTCGTGATTAGAAGAGATATTTTGTTCCTCGTCATCTAGAACTTTTCTATCAACTGCTTGCTTGGGGTCTTCTCATATATAACACACTCTTTTCCTTTAAAAATAAATTTGTATCCCTTATACATAAATTTACCAACACTTACCAAATTATTTTTGAGACTATGGACATAATATACCTTTGAGATTGTATTTGGCCCCCTCTTCTTGGTCAGAATGTTGACCACTCCATTGTCGTCTACATCCACAGTCTTATCAGTGCCCAAATTTACATATGTCTTCAAAAATTAATCCACATAATTTTCAACCAAATTCTTGTTTCCTTTCATGTG